>PVKH010046697.1:0-10370 GCA_004027955.1 Chaetophractus vellerosus | reverse complement strand
GTGAATGGGTGTTCCTATTTCTCGACATCTTTTCCAACACTTGTAGTTTTCTGAGGTTTGTTTATTTTTGTTGTTGTTGTTGTTTGGTTTGAGTTTTTTTTTTCAGGAAGCACCAGCGATTGAACCCAGGACCTAGTACATGTGGAGCAGGTGCTCAACCACTGAGCTATACCTGCTCCCCTTTTCTGTTTTTTTGTTTGTTTGTTTGTTTTCTTTTTTGGGTTAGCAGCAAAATGAAATGATAGGTATGTGTAATAGGTATGAAATGATATATTATTGTAGTTTTGATTTGCATTTCCCTAATAGCTAGTGACCTTGAGCATCTTTTCATGTGTCTCTTAGCCATTTGTATTTCCTCTTTGGAAAAATGTATCTTCAAATCTTTTGCCCATTTTTAAAAATTGCATTGTTTGTTTATTTATTGTTGAGTTATAGGATTTCTTTATACATTCTGGATATTAGACCCTTATTGGATATGTGGTTTCCATATATTTTTCCCATTGAGTAAGTTGCATTTTTACTCTATCAACAAACTCCTTTGAAGCACAAATTTTTTTTAATTTTGAGGAGGTCCAATTTATCTATTTTTTCTTTCATTTCTCACACTTTAGGTTTAAAGTTTATGAAACCACTGCCTACCACAAGATCTCATAGATGCTTCCTTTCATTATCTTCTAGGAGTTTTATGGTCCTGACTCTTATATTTAGGTCTCTGATCCATCTTGAGTTAATTTTTGTGAAAAAAGTTATCCTCTTTCGTTCTTTTTCCCAGAACAATTTGTTAAAGAGACTGTTCTGTCCCAGTTGAGTAGATGTGGTGGCCTTGTCAAATGTTAGTTGGCCATAGATATGTGGGTCTATTTCTGAACTCTCAATTCTATTCCAGTGGCCAATATGTCTATCCTTTTGCCAATACCATGCAGTTTTAACCACTGAAGCTTTGTAATATGCTTTATTTTTTTTAAGATTTATTTTTTATTTATTACATATCCCCCCCCCACCTGCTCTTGCTGTGTGTCCATTCTTCTGTGATTTGTTTTTTTTTTCTATGTCTGCTTCTTGTCTCCCCCCATCTTTGCGGCAGCGCGCCGAGTCGGCCCTCCGCGGCAGCGGCTTGCTCCGTTCGTGGGTGGCTCCATTCCGTTTTCACAGGCGGCTCTGCTCCATGTTTTGCGGGCAGCAGTCCTCCATGTTTTTGCATGCTTCCACGCTTCGCAGGCGGCAGCTCCGCTTTTCACGGGTGACTTTGCCATGCCTGTGGGGGCTCTGCCCTGCCCATGGCGGCATTTTGCCTTGCCCATGTCGGCTTTTGCCCCGCCCACAGCAGCTTGCCTTTCTCAAGGCCGTCTGCCCGCTCGGAGAGGTCCCCGGGAACCAAACTCGGGGCCTCCCATGTGGTACCCCAGCGCCCTCTTATCCACTGAGCTATCTAGCCGGGCCCTGTAATATGCTTTAAAGTCAGGTAGTGTGAGTCCTCCAACTTTGTTCTTTTCTTTTCAAGATGTTTTAGGCTATTTGGGGATGCATAGCCTTCCAAATAAATTTGAAAATTGGCTTTTCCATTTCTGCAAAAGAAAGCAGTTAGAGTTTTTATAGGACTTGCATTGAATTTGTAAATCAATTTGGGTAGAATTGACATATTAATGATATTTAGTCTTCTAATCCATGAGCAAGGGATGTTGCATTTAAGTCTTCTTTGATTTCTTTTAGCAATGTTGTGTAGTTTTCTGTGTACAAGTCCTTTACATCTTTAGTTAAATTTATTCCCAGATATTTAATTATTTTAGTTGCTATTGTAAATGGAACTTTTATCTTGATTTCCTCCTCAGATTGCTCATTCCTAGTGTATAAAAACACTACTAATTTTTGTATATTGATCTTATATCCTGCTATTTTGTTGAACTCATTTATTAGCTCTATTAGCTTTGTTTTACATTTTTCAGACTTTATGTATAAAGGATCATGTCATCTGTTTATAGTGAAAATTTTAGTTCTTCCTTTCCAATTTGGATGTCTTTTATTTCTTTTTCTTTCCCAACTGCTCTAGCAAGAACTTCTAACACAATGTCAAATAAGAGTGGTGACTATGGGCATCCTTGTCTTGTTCTAAGTCTTAGAGGGAAAGTGTCTAACATTTCACTATTGAGTGCGATGTTACCTTTATCATGTTGAGGAAATTTGCTTCTATTCCTATCTTTCAAAGTGTTTTTATCAAGAGAGGATACTGAGTTTTGTCTAATGCTTTTTCCACATCAATAGAGATGATCATGTAATTTTCCTCCTTTGATCTGTTAATGTGGTGTATACAATAGTTGATTTTCTTATGTTGAACCATCCTTGCATACCTGGGATAAAATACATTTGATCATGGTCCATAATTCATTTAATATATTGTTGGATTTGATTTGCAAGTATTTTCTTGAGGATTTTTGCATCTAAGTCATTACAAAGATTTGTTTGTAATTTTCTTTTCTTGTAGCATCTTTATGTGGCTTTGGTATTAGGGTGATGTTGACTTCACAGAATGAGTTAGGTTATGTTCCCTTCTCTTCAATTTTTGGGAGAGTTTGAGTAGGCTTGGTATTAGTTCTTTTTGGAATAATGGGTAGAATTCACCTGTGAAGCCACCTGGTCCTGGACTTTTCTTTGTTGGGAAGCTTTTGATGACTGATTCAATCCCATTACTTGTGATTGGTTTGTTGAGGGCTTCCATATCTTCTTTCATCAGTATAGGTTGCTCGTGTGTTTCTAGAAATTAGTCCATTTCATCTAAGTTGTCCAAATTCTTGGCATACAATTTTTCATAGAATCTTATGACACTCTTTATTTCTGTGGAGCCAGTGGTGATGTCCCCTCTCTCATTTTTTTATTTTATTTATTTGCATTTCTTTCATTTTTCTTTGTTAGTCTAGCTAAGGGTTTGTAAATTTTTTTAATCTTCACAAAGAATCAACTTTTGGTTTGTTAATTCTCTCTACTATTTTTTTAATTCTCAATTTCATTTAATTCTGCTCTATTTCTTGTTATTTCTTTTCTTCTGTTTGTCATGGGATTAGTTTGCTGTTCTCTTTTTATAGTTCCTCCAGAGGTGCTTTGATTTGGGCTATTTCTTCTTTTTTAATGTAGCCATTTAGGGCTATAAATTTCCCTCTCAGCATTTCCTTCACTGCATCCCACAAGTTTTTTGTTTGTTTGTTTTTATTACATATTCCCCCCTTTCTGCTTGTTCTTGCTGCGTTCATTTTTGCGTTCCTCTGTGTCTGCCTGTCTACCCCCATCGCGGGGGCCCGCCAAGTCAGCTCACCATGCACCGGCCTTGTCTGCTCACGGATGGCTTGCCCTGCTCGCGGGGGCTTGCCCTGCCTGTGGTGACTTTACCCTGCCTGTGGCGGCTTTGCCCTGCCCACAGCGGCTTTTGCCCTGCCCACAGCAGCTTTGCCCTGCCATGGTGGCTTGCCTTCTCAAGGCTGTCTGCCCGCTCAAGGAGGTCCCAGAAACCGAACCTGGGGCCTCCCATGTGATAAACCGGCGCCCCACCAATTGAGCTACAGCTGGTCCCCCCAACACAAGTTTTGATATGTTGTGTTTTCATTTTCATTTGCCTTGAGATATATAATGATTTCTCTTGCAATTTCCTCCTTCACCCACTGATTGTTTAAGAGTATGTTGTTTAATTTCCATATAAAATTTATGAATTTTACAGTTCTCTGCCCATTACTGATTTCCAGCTTCATTTCACTGTGGTCAGAGAAAATGCTTTGTATAATTTTTTTCTAATTCACTAAGACTTGTTCTATGACTTTACATGTGGTCCATCCTGGAGAATGATCCAAGAGTGCTCAAGAAGAAAGTATATCCTGGTGTTTTGGGGGGTGTATTAGTCAGCCAAAGGGTTGCTGATGCAAAATGCCAGAAATTGGTTGGTTTTTATAAAGGGTATTTATTTAGGGTAGAAACTTACAGTTCCAGACCATAAAGTATAAGTTACTTCCCTCACTAAAGTCTATTGCCACGTATTGGAGCAAGATGGCTGTCGACATCTGCCTAGAGTTCAGGCTTCTTCCTGGGGATCCATTTCTCTCCAGGCTCAGCTGTTGTGCTCTTTCTCCACAAGGTCAGCTGTAGACTATAAGGCTCTCTAGACTTTGCCTCTTTCCACAAGGCCAGCTGTGAACTGTCAGGCGAATGGCTTGTCTCTTTTCCCAGGGCCTTCTCTGCTTCCTCACGACCAAGCTCCTCTGTGTGCTTACTTCCCGGGACTCTAGCTCAAAAGCTCCAGTATCAAAAAAAACTCCAACTCTGTCCTTTGTCATGTGTTTTATCTTTGAGTCCCCACCCACCAAGGGGCGGGGACTCAACGTCCTACTGATATGGCCCAATCATAATTTAATCACATCTAGAGGAACAGACCAGTTTACAAAATTAATCCAATTAATTTCCAATATTTTTGGAATTCATAAATAATGTCAAACTGCTACAGGGTGCAATCTATCCGTTAGATCTAGATCCTTTGACATATTATTCAAGATCTCTTTCTGGGGCTGGCTGTAGCCGAGTGGATAGGGCGCCGGTTTACCACATGGGTTCGGTTCCCGGGGCCTCTTCGAGCGGGCATATCGCCTTGAGAAGGCAAGCCACTGTGGGCAGGGCAAGCCACCTGCGAGCAGGGCAAGGCCGCCACACAGTGAGCTGACTCAGCGGGTTGCCGCAACGGGGGGAAGACAAGCAGACACAGAAGAACGCAAAAATGAACACAGCAAAGAACAAGCAGAAAGGCGGGGATATGTAACAACAACAACAAAAAGATCTCTTTCTTAATTGATCCTCTGTCTAAATATCCTGTCTATTGCTGAGAGTAGTGTATTGAAATCCCCCACTCTTATTGTGTAGGTGTCTATTCCTCCCTTCAAGTTTGCCAGTGTTTTCCTCATGTATTTCAGGGCACCCTGTTTACGTGCATAAATATTTATGTTTATTCTTTCTTCTTGGTAAATTGCCAATTTTATTAATATACAGTGTCCTTCTTTTTCTTACAACAGTTTTCATTTAAAGTCTATTTGTCCAATATTGGCATAGCTACCCTCAATTCTTTGTTGTTGTTGTTGTTGTTGTTGTTGTTGTTTTGTTGTTTTTGTTACTATTTGTGTGGAAAATCATTTTCCAACCTTTCACTTATAACCTATTTGTGTCATTGGGTCTAAAGTGAGCCTATTGTAGACAACATATAGATGGATCTTATTTTTAAATACATTCTGCCAATATGTGTCTCTTAATTGAGAAGTTTAATCCATTAATATTCAAAGTTTATTACTATGAAGGCAGTACTTACTTCAACCATTTTATCTTTCGGCTTATATATGTCATATCTTATTTTTGTTCTTTTTACCCTTTTAGTTACCCTTACTAATAATCTTCCTTTCTACACTCTCCTCCAAACCTCTCTCTTCTGTCTTTTCCTTTCAACCTGTAGAACTACCTTTAGTATTTCTTGAAGTGCAGGACTCTTGTTGATGAATTCTTTCAATTTGTGTTATCTGTGAATATTTTAATCTCTCCCTCATTTTTGAAGGACAATTTTCCTGGATACAGAATTCTTAGCTGGCAGTTTTTCTTTTTCAGTACTTTAGCTATGCCATACCACTGCCTTCTCGCCTCCATGGTTTCAGATGAGAAATCAGCATTTAATCTTATTGAGCATCCCTTATAAGTGATGCTGCTTTCATGATTCTCCCTTTTTCCTCTGGCATTTGACAGTTTGATTAATATGTGTCTTGGAGTATATCTGTTAGGGTTTATTCTGTTTGGAGTACACCGCACTCTCTAGACATGTATATCCATGTCCCTCATAAGAGATGGGAAACTTTCAGCTCTCATTTCCTCAAACACTCCTTCTGCCCCCATTCCCTTCTCTTCTCTCACTGGGACACCAATAATGCATTGTGTTGGTGTTTCATGCTCTTATTCACTTCTTTGAGTCCCTGCTCAATTTTTTCCATTTTTTCCTCTGTCTGTTCTGTTTGTTCAATTTCAGATGTCCTATCTTCTAATTCACTAATTCTTTCCTTTGCCTGTTCAAATCTGTTGTACTGTGATTTTAGTGTATTTTTAATTTCTTCTATTGTGCCTTTCATTACCATAAGATATGCTATTTTTTATGTATGTTTACAATTTCTTCTGTATGTTCACCTAGTGTCTTTTTTACTTCCTTTATCTCTTCCTTCATTTCCTTGGATTGATTTAGGAGATTTTTGTGGACATATTTGATCAGTTGTTCCAAATTCTGCCTCCTCTGGCTTTTTAGTTTGTTCCTTTGACTGGACCATATCTTCCTGTTCCTTAATATGGCTTGTAATGTTTTGCTGATGTCTAGGCATCTGATGATCTTGATGGGTTTACTCTGTTGGTCAGTTTCTCTCTCTTGCCTAGAGGTTAGGTTAGGTTAGGTTAGGTTTGGTTTGGTTTGGTTTGGTTTGGTTTGGTTTTGGCTTGGTTTGGCTTGGTTTGGTTTGGTTTGGTTTGGTTTGGTTTGGTTTTGGCTTGGTGTTAAGGCTCTTCTTTGACACTTGGTTCCCTATTCTAAATCTTGGAATTTGCCTGTGTTTAACTGAAAAAGAAAAGGAAAAAAAAATGGGCCTTCCTCTCAGGTCACTGACATCTGGCTAGACTCCTCCTCCCTGTACTCCTACACCCACCTATCACCCAATGGCCCCACCATATCTGAAGGATGAGTGCAGCCTGCTGCTTCCTATTCTGCCATACTGGATCTCTCACATTGTCTCACTTTTATGATGCTAAGATGAATCGAGGATTTTAGAGGTATTGGTCTGATCCATTCAAAGTTCTCTTTTAACATTTCTCCTAATTGTTTTAGTATCCATTGATGATTGCTGCCTAGATCTGTTATTTCATTACAGCCTGCAAAATGGTAACTTTGTAATTCCATCATTCCCTTTGCATTTATTAGTTGGAATTCTTTAATAAAGAATAACTTTTGCCTTATTAACTATTGGTAACCCTGAAACACATTTCACACAGAAAGACAAGACCAATGCTTGTTTCTTTCTTATTATGTACCAATTTTTAGAATAATGAATTGGTGTCCTAGCAATCTGTAGAGATGACCAATAAGGGCTTTTTCATTTTTTAATTTGTTTTTTAGTATATAGTATTTATAGTTTTTTGGAGATTTATATATTTGATGTGTTTCAAAAAATTGCAGATATTGTTTTTCATGCACAAAGTGTCCCAACTTGGGGAGCCCCTTAAAATTATCCTTTGTATTCTTTCAGTGTGACTTTATTAATATTTGACAGCATCCTTGCTTTTTGGTGCAATAAGCTGTCTCATTTTGTACATTTTTTTCCATGGACCTAGAATTGATCGTTTCTCCAAGGTGTTCTTTGGTAGCTCCAATCAGGATTTTGCCATCTCCACTCCTTTAAAATAGCCTGTCAATGTCACCAAGACTGTATTTCTAAATTCAATAGTCATTTATCAGTTCTCATCTTATTGACATATCTCTGATTTTCATATGGTTGATCACTCTCTCCTGTTGAAAATACTTTCTTTACTTAGCCTCCAAGACCACTACAATCTCCTGATTTTTCCCCTACTTCATGGGCTTTTTCTTCAGTCACTTTTGCTGGTTCTTCCTTATCTTCCCAACCTCTTAATATTGAGTTCCGCAGAGCTCAATCCTTGAACCTCTTTTCATTTTTATCAATGCCAACTTTCTTGGAGATATCATCAGTATAATTATTTTAAACACCATTGCTATGTCAATCACTCCTAAATTTAACTCCAAACTAAACTAATCCCCTGGATTCCAGACTTGTATATTCAACCGCCTATTAAATCTCTCCACTTGGATAATAAGTAGATATTTCAGACTTAGTGTAACATATCTAAAAATAAGCTAACATCCACCCCAAACAGGATCTTGGCTTCTCCCACAGTTTTCTTCATTTTGGTAAATGACAACTTCATAGTTCCTTTGCTCAGTCCAAAAATCTGGGTGTCATCCTTGATACCTTTCTCATATCCCACATCTAAATATTTTGGGAAATACTGTTCATTCTACTTCAAAACACATCCAGAATTAGAACACTTTCTAAGACCTCCATTGCTACAACCCTGTGCAAACTCCTTGTTTCATCTATTCTCAATACAACAGCTATGTTGTTTTTGTTAAAATATAAGTTGAACCATGCCCTCAGCCCCGTTGAAAATCATCAAGTGTTTTCCAATCTCATTCAAAGTGAAAACCAAAGCCATTCCTATGATTTCCATGTCCCTACATGATCTGGCTCCTTCTTACCACCTTATCTCATCTCCTGTCTCTCTCCCTATCCATTCCACCCGACTTCAGCCACTCAACTCTTTGTTGTTCTTTGAACCCACCAAGCATTCTCCTTGGTCATGACCTTTGTACTTGCTTTTCCCTTTGCCTGCAACCCTTTTCCTTCACATATCCTCCTGGTTTACATCCTCCACTCCTTCAGATGGTACCTTCTCAACAGATCTTCTCTGACCACCCTATTTTAAATTGTAATTCTCCCCAACACTCCCTCTCCACTTTCCCTGTTTTAATTCTTTTCTCTAGCACTGAACACAATCTAACATGCTATATAATTTGCTTATTTATATGCTGTCTATCTCCCACTATTAAAAGGTATGCTCTATAAAGGGATTTTTGTCTGGTTTGTTCACTGCTGTGTCCCCAGCACCTAGAAGAATGCCTAGCATGTAATTTTTTTATTATATATATTTTAATATTTTATTTATTTATTTATCTCCCCCTCCCCATTGTTTTGTGCTCACTGTCTGCTTTCTGTGTCCATTCATTGTGTGTTCTTCTGTGTCTGCTTGTCTTCTCCCCAGGAGGTACCAGGAATCGATCCCAGGACTTTCCAGAGTGGAGAGAGGCTGCTCAAGCTCTTGTACCACCTCAGTAGCTTGGTCTGCTGCATCGCTCATTGTCTCTCTTCTATGTCTCTTTTTGTTGCATCATCTTGCTGGCCAGCTCGCCATACAGCCCAGCTTGCTTTGCACCAGGAGGCCCCGGGAATAGAACCCTGGACTTCCCATATGGTGGATGGGAGCCCAGTTGCTTGAGCCACATCTGATTCCCTGTAATTTTTTAAAAATAAGGGATGACTAGAGTTCTTGAGAGGATTAAATGGGATAGGACACCTAAAGTCCTCAGCATAGTGAATGGTAACTATTGGTATTATTAATATCATTGTATATGAACCATTTCATTTCCTCTGTATAAATCCATTTACTAATCCAAGTCAATAGTGAACTTCCAAGAAGGGGAATGGGGTTAATATAGGCCAATATTCTGGTGGGCACTATGTGATTGATTTCTCCTTGGGCTATATTCATTAGTATCCTAACTACTTCTTTGGCCTTGTCAGTATGGGGTTAGTAAATATGCTACTTTAGAAAGCATTGACTTTTCCATAGAAGACTGTCCAGAAAAAAATCTGTAATAAATCCTTGAATGTCATTATAAAGTCTCCTTTCTCTAAGTTTTCAACAAATAAAAAAGCTCTTTCATATAAGTATCAAGGCTGTTATCAGAATCAGGGTATATTGCTGTCAGCTTCTGGGTGGGATAAAAGTTGATTTACTGCAATTCCTTTTCTCTTTATACTACTAATGTAAGGAATACATAATAAGCAGTCCTTCCATGTTCTGCTAGTTTCCTATTAAAAGGAAACCAATTTTAACTTGGATTTCCATAAAAAGGAGGTCTATAAATTTCTACCAAAGTTCCATCATGCTTTTCCCTAATAATGTAATGTCAGAAGTGGCTCATGGTACTTTGGATTTTTTTTTTGTAAGAAGAGAATACTGCTTCAAATAAAAATAAATAAATAAAACACCGCAGAGTTGTCATGTATAGATTCAGCTTTCAAAGGAAAGTCATTCCCCTCTTATAAAAATATCTCCCCTTGCAATCTACATATGCCACCATTAGGTGACAGGAATTTTTCATGACTCAAAAAATTCAAATGCTTCACCTGTAGATCTATAATTATGAAAGCAGCACTATGTCAGAGCAAAAGAGTAAAGCATAATTTTTAAATTAGAATAGTTAAATTAAATCCTAGTATTCCTCATTCTATTTATCTTAATAAAGATACCTATCATATAATTTACCAGCACTATTTTAAGCATTTGGAAAAATCAGTGAATCAAAGATATCTGCCCCCTGGGAACCAACTGTGGCTCAATTGGTAGACTCCTGGTTTACCACATGGGAGGACCCGGGTTCGGTTCCCGGGGCCTCCTCGAGGAGGCAAGCCGCCGCGGGCAGGGAAAGCCGCTGCGAGCAGGCAAGCCTCCGGCAAGCCGCCGCACAG
>PVKH010046696.1:0-10280 GCA_004027955.1 Chaetophractus vellerosus | reverse complement strand
CAGACATAAAGAGGAATGAAATAGAAAATTATGCTAAAATATAAATACAAAAAACAAGTAAAAGAGGAAAATGTTTTCATCTGCTTGAACTCTAATCCTAAAAAGGACTGAAAAACAAGTGTTTCTGAGGGAGAAAATCAAGTTAAATAAAAAAATTGTTACATAATAAGAGGCAAAATAATACACAAAGAAGTGAAATGGGACAGTAGCAAGATCATGGAACTAAAGGTTCTGAAATCCAAACTTTGGATAAAAATGTGCTTCTTAGCTTTGTGGCATAGTCAAATACCCTAATCTTTCTAAACTACTTACTCTAAAATTCTGAACTGATGCTCTTGGCAAATTAAATAAAATTTAATGTTTCAGAGAGGTGGGTTAAGAATGAACAGTATGGGACACGAATATTTGCTTTAAATGATTAATCATTAAGATAAATGGCACTAGTGATTTGAACAGTTTGTTGAAATCACATAAAGAAATGCAAATTTATTTTTAAGTTATTAGCTATTACATTTATTTCCAGATAATTATTACAGTTAAAGCATTCAAACAGTAGGGAACAGAAAACCTTGGAATTAAATAATGTTATCAAAGAAAAGCAACATATTTGAAGAAAATCTAAATAACCTTCTACATTTTTCCATGTTTATTACAAACACCCAGATTGTTGTAAAAAGTTTTAGAGAAATAGATTCTAGATCTGGAAGGTGAAGTCATCTATCTTACCTACAAATTGCCTGACAAGAGGTCATCTCACCTTTACACAACGATCTTCAGTGATGAGGAACTTACCACTTCTCAAGGGAATCATTTTATTTGGCCAGCTGTAATTAATAGAAAATTCTTCCTGTTACTAGCCAAAATCCTTTCTGTGCTACTTATATGATTGTTCCCCATAAATTCTCAAAGAACTCACCCTTCCTTCTTATATTTAACAGCTTTTAAAACTTCTTGAAGATAATTTGATCTCCCTGCAATTTTTCTTCTCAAAGCTAAATCTTTTTTTTTTTTTTTTTGCATATTCTGCTCATGACCTGGTATTAGGTGTCCACATATTCACAGGCCCTCTCTGGAAAAAAATCCAGTGTCCAATATCTCTAAAACACTGAGGCAGGGATTAATAGAACACCTTAGGAATGGGATTACCAGTCCAGAGTAAATGTGAGTTACAATCTCCTTCAATTCTGAAAATTTCAAATCTTTATTTGCACTGGTGAAATTGTATCATAGCGCAACTTTGTAGAATGCCAGCCCTCCACCACACATAACCACCAAATAGAAAACATGTTTTATGTCTGTTATCTTTTCACCCAATTAATGTATAAATGATAAGATGACCAAAATGATCTTAAATTGTATAGAATATGTATGTAAACAGATGCAAGATCCTATTAACTAACCCACACTGTGTTCAGAAACACTTAACACAGGTGGTATTCACATTAATTTTTCTGGCTATGGATATCAGTTATAGCCTTAGAAACTGATACTAACAATATTTCTATTCACAGAGAGATGTGATATTTTTTGCTTTGTCCCCTATCGGATTTGGTATGAAATGTGTTTCCTTGGTAATTATTTTAGTAGAGTATTTCCAATATTTGTAACTGTAACTTTTAGGTATTCAACATATTGTCTAAAAGATATCAGTAAACTAATTGCATTGCATTGTTGAATCTACCTATTACTCCTATTTCCCATTTAAATCTCCACAAAGAAAATGTTTGTGTAGTCTAGAGCAAAGTCATTTCAATTTATCATGCATCTATTTAATTTGTATACATGTTTGCTTGTGTTGTAGGTGAACACACTCAATATACTAAAAACTCAAGATAATTTAAAGACATTGTATGAATAATCAGGCTAAAATTGATCAACATGAATGAGTCTACTAGAAATAGAGGTCACAATTCTGTGAATGAATCTAAAATTATCTGAATATGATTATCAAGTCACTACCATTTTTATGCTGAGAAATTGCATATACTATAGATTATTATCATGTTGATTTTGAGTTTCCAAATTAAACAATCTTTGATGTCAATTAACAATAAAATGTTCAGCCCAAAACAAAATTTCATAGACCTTACTTTGATCAGATTCAAATGAGAAAAATTTCTCCAGTTATATTAAATAAATATTCCTTTTTTAAAAAGAATTGAAAGTACTGATAAAAAGATACACAATATTTTTATTATTCAGATCAAGTAATTATCAGTGCCATCAGTAATTTTAAAATATTTTAGTAACTTCATACTAAAATTACTTAGCATAAGTAATTATGCTATCTTTTATTAAAACATATAAAGTTACTTAATCCCTATGAAGAAAACTTTGAAGGCACAAAAACAATAACAATAATGAAAATAAACATGACTTCTCATCTCAAGAAATTCAATTTTCTTAAATGAATCAAGTTTATTAGCCCATAAACTTGTTCTCATTTGTAGGAATATCAAGTAGGTGGTGAGAAGATAGATTAAGCAGGAAAAAAATAAATGAAAGTACATTTATAAGTCTTGTCAATTTAAACTTACAAACAGATAATCTCTACTCAGTTATAAATAAAGTGTTACTATTAAAGAAAAAAACCCTCCAGTGTTATACTTGACACTCTTAAATTCTTATTAAAGGTGTGGCACAGCAGGCTGTAAATTTTAACATAAGCTGGTATTGCATTTTTTTTCTTTTTATCATTTAAATTGTGGAACAATTTGGAAGCTGTGCAGCTTGTTACTACTGCAAGACAAATCTCACCTAAGAGGATATGGCAGCCTTCCATATTGTGGTCTGATTGCATTAGACCGAATATGGCTAAAGAAAGAAATATTTTGACAGGGGAGATTGCACTTGAACACATCAAAGTGTCAGTTCAGATATGTGGCATCTGAAAAGCACCCTCCCCTTTTCCCCACTGCATGAAATTTGCCACCTCTCATTGTCTCTTCCAGATGGTATGCTGAGTTGTCTTCAGCTTTATACCTAGAGAGCTCAAGTCGACATCAATCTGTTATGCCATTTTCTTGTAATACTAATGTGGCTTATTTATCAATGCCAATTAATCAGTGGTACAGAACGGGCTCTTCATTAGCAGCTAATGTAGTTTCATTTTTTTCAATACCCCCCAAAATTTAAAAAGAGCAGTGACCAGATTGTCAAGCCACACATCTGGCAGACTGTGGCCCCTTAGGGCGCATTCAACTGATGTAAAGGTGAAAGCATTTATTTCAAAATACAATTAAGAATCATATTTGAGTGTTATTATTTCTGGCAAGAAAATGAGGGTAATTCTGTGAGATAAAAGGGATTTTAAAAAATCATAGCAAACTCATGTCTGCCTCAATGGCCTTATATCAAGTCATATGACATTTGTAGACTCGTAGCTCTCATTCTTAGTGGTATCAGCTTTCAATATACAAAAGATATGTGAAAGCAACCAAATCTACCACAGTTACTTTACAACTAGGCAATTTGTTTTAAAAGCAAATATACCATACAACAGACTTTCATGGTAAAGTAACAACAATAATGCCATCATATTGGCAATACTCATAAACGAGCCTGTAATCTTTCAAGTTTTATTTTGAAAAAAATGAAAAGAAAAATAAAGTGGCAATTAAGATGCAAGTTGAAAGCCTGAAATAGATTAAATTGTATCCATAGAACTAATTCTATGGATACATTATAGTCAGCAAATCCTTAAATATTAAAGAAAAGGTATATGTGCTGTAATTCATAAATAATATGTAATAAGCACATTCATAAAAATAATTTAATTTTATATTATACACTATACATTTAAGAGGTATGTGACAAAGGCAATTAAAATAATAAAACTTCTGTTTTTTTTCCACTGTATATCAACCCCAGGTCCATTATTTTTCCATTAGATTCCAAAAGCAACATAGAAGAGGTCTCAGTCACAATACTGTGAGTTTTATTTCAGAATTTGACAGAATGAAATCCAGAGGTCATGCCTGAAGTATTCTGACAAGACATACAACTGTGATCTTGCCTTTGAAAATGCCACAAGGCAGAAATTGAGATCAGAATTTACTAAGGAGATAAAAAGTGGGGGTGGGGGGCATAGAAGATCATTTCTCCTTCAATTTCTGCTTTGCAACAACCACACCCATCCTATTCTGTTTTTACTTTCAAACTTGGAAGAGAAAGAGGATTCAAAGAAAAGGTGTTTCCCTAGTGACCCATTTAATTGACCTTTGCATTTTCCCTTTCTCAAAGCATCACTTTATCACTTCCTTTATGCTTTATTACTCCTCTCATCTTGCATCATGCTTCTGAGAGAAAACAGAGTCCATGAGACATGGATTTTCTTGACATAGACTTTGTCAACTTCCTACCTACTTTTTCACAAACAAACCAAACCAAACCAAGCTCAATTACCCGTAGGAGCACCATGCCTCCCTTCTTCCTTCTAATAAACAGGATGCTAGGGCCTTTTCCCCAGGTCTTTATCATTTCTCAACTGGAATTTTCCCATTCTGCTCACTTTGCTTCTTGCCTATTCATACTGGAGTTTATTATCTTTAGCACTGCAAATGTGATCTTTCCAAAACTTAATTTTGGTGATGACACAATTCCACTTAAAAATTTTTGTCTTCCCAGGATCTGTAAACTAAATTCAAAATTCCAAGACTAATATTTAGGAATATTAATTACTTGGTCTTCCTACCTTTCTAATATTGCCTATTATTGCTCTGCCATATAAATTTTATGCCCTAATTTGCCCAAATATTGGCAGTTTCCCAATCAGAACTGTTATTTCATATCTCCTTGACTTTGCATTTGCCAGTCTCTCTACCAGAAAGATTCTTCTATAGATACTTTATAATCATTTACTAAGTGAAGGATTGCAGTATATATGCATAAATAAATAAATGAATATATATGTACTACAAAAATCATTAGCTAGGAGCCACTTGGAATACATATATACATGTTTAAATCTCAATTTCTTTCATAATACTCTCTCTTGTTTCTATACATTCTTCAGTTTCTTCTGTTCTCTCAGCCTGGAATACAGGCCTCTCCCGCATTACCCATTTATCCTATTGAAACTGGCTACATTATTTAATACCCCACATAAATGTGCCACACACTGTGCTAAACTCTAATAGAAATCTCATTTTATCCTCATAACTCTATGAGCATTTATTTTGATATATCATTATATTGATACTTAGTATACTGTGTACTTTTTATACATTTTTTCCCCATTATACTTTTCTCTTTATCTAGATTATAGGCTCTATGGGGACAGGAATCATGCTTCATTTATTTCTCTATCTCCTAATATCTAGTGTAGGCCAAATATAAAAGACAATAATTCTGTGTTAAGTGAAATTCTGCCAGAGTGTTCCCAATCTCTCCTCTTCACCACAGGAATTTTAATCTGACATGTGATAGGTTTTATGGTCTCTGGCAAAGAGCACTTACTGAAATGGTAGGAAGTAGTGCTCTCTACTCCACTCCAGAGAGTTTACTCTTTAACAAACATTTATGTTAATTTCTGCCTCCAAGTTTTTGTTACTATCTCCCCCCTCCTGGAACATCTTTTTCTTTTTCTTTCCTCTCTAATCTTTAATTGTCTCATCTCTAATCTTTTTAAATTTCATCTATCTTTTACAATCTGGTTCAAGTTTTAACTCTTCCAGAACCTTCCCTAAGGATTTCCATTTTAACCTCCTAAACCTACAACACTGTTTCGAGGTACCAATTGTTTGCAAGTTTTCACTGTTACATCAGTTCTTAAAATGTCTGTGCCTTGTCTCCTTCTTCTATATCATAATAATTAATATGCTATAGCTAACACTAATTAAGCGTACTATGTGTCAGACACTGATTCTTAGAAGAGATTTATATGTGTTTCCTCACGAAATCCTCACAAAAACCCAATGAAGTTGGGGTATTACTAGGCTTATTTTACAGATGTTAAGGAACTTGCCCAAGGTTAAATAATGAGTGATGGAACCAGTATTTGAACTGAGATCACTTGTCACCAGAGCCCTCATAAGCTTTACATCTTACTGCAAGAAAAGTACCATCAAAATTGGCATCTTGCACATGTTAAAAACAGCCTAAAGAGTACAAAGACAAATTAGGAGCTTAGTACAGGTTTTCTGAATTTGATACAAATTCTCAGTCAAGAAACCACAGTTTATTGAACTGGGACAGCTCCTATTCCTTACAGAGATGACAATTCAAGGAATTTAAGCTACATAAATAAAAATGCTTTTACCTTCTTAGAGAAAATTCACATAATGGCACAAGGGCAGTTGTTGACTTTCAAAAGTTCAACATTTATACAACATATACTTTGGTACTATGCTAACATCTCTCACTATTTTCATACTCCAAAGATATACTTTTTTGCATCATCTGGCAAACCAGCATTTGGAACTCTCATTTGGAGGTGCCACCTGCCTCTCAATACTTTAGTTTTAGGAGTTTAAAAGGTTTTACCTGTTCAGCAATGGTCCAATTATTTGAACATTACTATTTCTATTTTATCAAAACAGAAAATCTGATATACATGATAAGGCTTGTAAATTCCAAGTTTATACAAGGGAGACAAAGATGGAAATCATTAGGGTTGCTGAAAGCAGCAAAAAATACAGCTTTAAAGAAATAGCCACTGTATTTAGTTTAACATAGAATGAGAAAAAGTCTATTAAAAACATGAATAAGTGCTAGAAATATGTTGTGCTTTCTAAAATCTGAAATGTAATCAGGGATGCTTTAATATTTACTAGTACCTGAGGAATCAAGTAAAGGGCCTGGGTATAAGAAAACAAAACAAAACACATTGCAAAACAGGCTTGGCTTGTGTTCTCTCTTCCATTTAGCTATATAAATGGCATTTGTATTTATATGACCCAAATTCTCTGAAACTCAGTTTCCTGGTATATTTCCTGTTCTTGCTACCTGATAAGATTCTTGTGAGGATAAAAGTTAAAGAATTGTCTAAATTATAAATCGCCTTATATATATTATATTCATGAATGTAATTATTAAATATATTATAATGAATTCTATTATTCATTGAGTTTTGCCACCCTCATGTATATAAACATCTACTGATATACCAGAAGTCTGTAAACTATTCAGTTTTCAGCTTTAAAAAGTCATCTTATTATCCTTTAAATAACATTTTTCTGATTATGAAAGACATACATGTTCATTATAGAAAATTTGAGAAAAACTGCAAAATAGGTTTAAAAGGAAAGAAAAGTCATTTATAAATCCACTACTATTTCTATATCAGTGTATTTCCTTTTGGGTATATTTTGGTGGGGATATATATGTGCCAATGGCATTGTAAAATGTAGATCATATTGAATATATAAATTGGTATTCTCCATTTCCTTTTACTACTATATCATGAATACTTACCTTGCCTGTGAATAGTGGTGAAAATATATCTTTAGTAATACATAGGAGTTATCCTCCTATAGTGGTAAATGAGTAACTAAAAAATCATAAACAGCCCTTCTCTACAATTTCATGCCATTGTTGCTGAAAAATACTTTGGAATATGTCACTGATAACAGCAACAATTGTAAAGTCCATATCTCATACAACCTCTTATAATTTACAATTTGTGACAATAGCTAAAACAAAAATATTGCCTGAGACTTTAAGAAATACTCTTTCAGATTACTATACCTAGTTGTATTATTTCCATTTCTTTTCTTGTGGTTTCTACCTTAGGTTTTAGTGCCATTGCATCAAAGACAAAATTATATTTTAGAAATGCCATGAAAGTTCCTATTATGCAAAAACATCCTGGAGATAGGATGAAGGCCTGACATGGATTTCTGTTTTCAATAATTTAACAATGCTACCACCACTACTCCCATCCAGACACAAGCCTTATAAACTAGTCGGCACCTGGCTTTTACTAGCTCCTCAAAGAAAGAAAAACAGCCCACAAGTCTTTTTTTCTTGGGCCCTTCCTGCCAACTATTTAAAACAGGGAGGTGGAAAATATATATAGATATATAAAAAATAAATAAATAAATAAATAAAAACCAGGAAGGTGGGTGGAAAATTAAGAGGTAGACAATATATTTTAAATGAGGTCCATAGCTAAGCTAAATGTTCTGTGGGTGTGACTTTCATGGATACAGGTTTCCTGAGTCAATAGGCTTTGCCTCTGCCAGTGTACCTTTGCACTCTTCCCTTGTATCCCAAAGGATGATCCTCTCTCAGAGCTGGCTTAGATGTAGTGCTTCCTCCAAGGGCTCTGTAAATGAACTCTCTGGGTCTTTCTCTGGATGCTATCCTCCGAATATGTAAATGAAAGCTCACATGTATCTGCAATGCACTACTCAAAAAAGTTTAACCTTAAAAAGACTAATTTATGCTAAGGCCATTTCTGCAAAGAAGAGAACAACAAATTGCTTTGTTTTAAAAGCTCAAATTAATTGGATTAATATTTCATTTTAAGAAGCTTGAATGTGCATGATGTGAAATATATTCGAGTATACTATTCCCCCTTAGGAAAAAAAAGGCAAGGATAACATCTACATGTTTATAACAGAAATCAGCACTGCATTCCATTTATTTATTCAACAAATCTGTAATGAATGCAATTAAATGAAAGATTTATCCTTGTGTTGGTATGAAAGGATGAAAGAGAAAAAATCACTGCCCTCAAGTAGCTTGTAAGTTAGAGCAGGAACCTAGGAAATACAGGTAAAATACAAAGCAGAAAGAGAGGTCATAAGAGATGTAGATAAAAATCAGTGGTGTGATGATGAGTGATAACTGACTGGGAATTAGAAAAAGCTTTATGAAGAAAGGATGTTTTAGCTGGGCCCCAAAAGGATTTAGAAATGTGAAGATGGGGAATCAGAGTCCAAGGAGAGAAAAAGGAAAAGTGGAATGGAAGGAAATTTTGTAGTAAATGGGGACACCAGAACAGTTTCCTTACTGCCCTATATGACTAGACTTCTACAGGGGTTCAGTAAGTTCTCACAGTATTTACTATATAAGATATTTTCTAAAATTTCATTGAAAGTTCTGCAACCAGCTTAACTGTGTATATTTGGGAATGTCCTCAGCATCTTACTCCTCAGTTTCCTTAATTGAAAGACCTATGGGAATAGAGGATTTAGAAAGTTTCTTCTGGCTCAAAACTCTGAAAATCTAAGTCATTTTAAAAAAACCACTGTGAGTAAACAGCCTAGCATATATTTTTCAAAGAAATCAAAGTATTTGTTTTGTGGTAACAAGAAAAAAATAAAAAATTATAGTCGCACTAGTGTTTACTTAAATTCTGAAGAGCTATGATAACATCGTATCTTCCTATTGTTAAATGTTATTTGAAACCCGTGAGTGGTGCCTAAACTAAAGCATCCAAGTAGATATGAGATAGACTGCAGTAGAAAATACCTAGAATAGCACCTTTGTGCCATGATTATTACTTTCAGTATTTGTAGTTCCTTTGTCAAAAATTATGATTCATGATTAATCAATTGACTTTTAAAAAATATTTTTCACATACCCCCATGGTGGGAGTTATGAGTTATGTGGTTGAAAGTGCCTAAATAATAGAATCATTATTTCTGGCATACTTTTTATTTAAAGAAAAGTAAAAAATAAAAATTATATTCTGCTCTTGCTCCTCTTAAATCAATAAAGTTGGAGCTGAATCCCAAAAGGGTAATGAAAAATAAACAAGAAAGCAAATACATATAAAACTATACTAGCAATGTTCAAGAAGTAAAGTGAGTTAATAAATGTACCCTTTTGAACCATAGATTTAAGGTATGATCGAGAACAAAACTTGTATTTATCCATCTGACAAATGTATTGAGCACCTACTACACAAAACACTGGGCTACTGTAATGAATAAGATAAACAGGGCTCTTTTCTTATGGAGCTTTCATTCAATTTGGGAGATGGATAAAGACAATAAAATAAAAAAAGAATTATCAGGTAAGGGGAATAAGTGAGGGATAACTAATTTGTATTGAGTGGGTGACATTCAAGCTAAGACCTGAATGATAAGAACAATACATACAGCCTTGGAGATATCAGGAGCAAAAGTATCCCAGAGAGCCCAGCTAGTGTGATGGTCTGATACATGAAGAATCTAGGATGACCTCCGGTTTTCCGCCAGAGTACTAAGTGAATGGGGGTAACATTTGTTGAGATGGGAAACACTGAGATAAGACCAGATTTGGGAAGGATGTTCATGACATCTTTATTTATAATAAACAAAATCCGGAAGTTATTCAAATCTCCACAAACC
>PVKH010046695.1:0-10375 GCA_004027955.1 Chaetophractus vellerosus | reverse complement strand
AAGAATAAATGAAATGACAAGGGAGAGAGAACCACAGATCTTGCATTTGTTAAAAGGATAAGATAATATTTTAAAGACATAGGCAACAATCTAGAAAAAATTATATGAAATAGACAAATTTCTAGAAAAAATAAATTTCGGAAACTGACTCAAGAAGAAACAAAACTTCTGACTGATTATATAATTATTAAAGGAATTGATACAATCATTTAAAATCTTCCTACAAAGAAAACTTAAGCCCCAGTAGTTTTAGAGGTGAGTCCACCAAACAGCCAGGGAACAGATAATTCCAACCTTTCAGATAACAAAAAGGAGGGAATGGTCTGTCAATTCCTCTCACGAAGTGAGTAAAACTGGAGTTCCCAAACCAGAACAGGACAGATGAGGAAGGAAAATCACATGACAGTTTCACTCATGAACATAGATTTAAAAATATGAAATGAAAATGTTAGCAAACTCAATCCAGCAATATATTACAAAGTATCATAAATTATGGCTAAATAGGGCATTTTTCCAAAATGTAAGGCGAATTAAACATGAGAAAATACATTACTGTATTTCACCATATCAAAGATTGAAGTAAACAAAAAATGATCATCTGGATAAATGCAGGAAAAACACTTGATGAAGTTCAACAACCATCCATGATAAAAGCGTGTGGCTAACTAAAACTCTGTGAACCTATGTAATAGCAGTTACAAAAAGTTCTACCATAAACATAATACTAATGGCAAAATGTTAAAAAACCCATACTCTTTAAAAAAAGAATAAGACAAAAACGCCTGCTATCGCTGCTTCTGTGCAAATGGTAAAGCAAGAACAGAGAATAAAAGGTATAAAGATTAGGAAAAAAACTAAGAATGGCATTATTTGTGGATGATGCAAATTGTTGCTTAAAAATAAAAGAAGAATCTACAAAGTTATCATGGCACCTCAGATGCATTAAAGTCCTTGGGCTTTCAAATGTAACTCGATGAAAAGAGAAGGTTAAGGGTGTGAATAGCTAGTTGTCAGGCTTAGTGCTAGATTATTAAAATTTTTTACTTAAAACTATTATTATTGTAGCTACCACTTATTGAATACCAACTCCCCTGCCAAGAACTGGATACATTTTTACTGTTACTATCTCTAATTCTCATACAAACTTCCAGATATATATTATTATCCTTATTCTCCAGATAAGAAAACTGAGACTCAGAGAAGTAAAGTAACATACTCAGTTCACACAACTGGAAAGTGGCAGAATCAGGCTTTTAAATTGGGTCTTTTGGACTCTGAGCCCGTGTATTGTACAATACAGACAGTTTCCCTGAGGTGCAGAGCTTGTGTCCTGTTGATGTCCTAAAGCTCAATAAAAATGTGTGGACTATTTCACTTGGAGGCTGGGTCAAAAACTTGTCTCACAAATAGATCGACACTTCTTAAAAATCAGGAGGCAGAGCCATTAAAGCAGCTGTCACTTTTCCAGGGTTTTCTGGTTTCCTTGCTGGAAAAGGGCCAGAAAGGACTTTATCCTGAAAGGAATTTATGCTGTTTGGGTGCTAGCAGGGGATAGAGGGCATCTCAGGGAAATAACAGGGCAGATTTGCTGTGTCATACACTTTGCACACTTTCAGAGTACGAGTAGTGAGGTCCTGATGGGAAACCCTTCTTGGACAAAGAAGAGAAAGAGGCAGCAGCCAGCTCTACCAGGCTTCAGTAACGGTTAACAAGTCTCGTCACCACAGGGGTCTTCAGGCTCAGGGATCCAACTACTATCACTGGACTCATTGATGTAAAAAATGAGAGGTCAGCTCTCCAGTGAGAAAAAAGGGGCAATCAACAGTGTATCCTTCCCTCCCCCTGCTTTCCCTTCATCTTTCAGGAGCCGGCCAAGGCTTGGTGAGTGAGAGCTTCAAGATGTCCACCCTGCCAGCCATGTATTCATCAATTCATCTGATAGGGTAACAGGACTGAGAAGCAGTTTCAAAGACCCAGGTGGATTGGGAAAGTAATAAAACTTTGCCATTTTATGACAGTATTAGTTAGGGCCATGTTTTGGCACCACCGGGGTGATACAGAGTGGAGAATGAGAAGAAACCTGTATAATAAGGCCAGAATTGGCCACAGCCCTCCCCTCATCCCCTTTCTCTTCTTAGCCTCTTCCCATGTTCCTTTCAGAAGAGTAACAGCACTTTCTCTTTTGAAGATAAATCTGGAGGCAGCCTTGAATCTTATCCAAGGGCAATTTCCCGAAGAGCCAGGCCACCATTTAGTCCCAGTCCAAGCCTTCAATTTCCTAAAGAGATGTTGTAAGACACTTGCATTTATGGAATACTCCCACCTTTGTGATGATTGTGTTTATTGACTTAGGGTTTGGACTCTAGTCCTTGATCCTCACAATTTACTAAAGCATCACAGTGACATTAGAAGGGAAATGGTTACACTTTTATTTTATGGAAAAGGGATGGAGGACAGTTAACATTTATCAAATGTTTTTTGTATGGCTGGCACTGTGCTAGTGACCTTAAATTATTTCTTTATTTAGTAAAAAATGATGGCAACATTTAGTAGTAAGATGCACTTCCAGGCCTGGGTCAAAGCATGGTGTGAGTCAAGTCAAAGACTGAAGATTTTTGATCCGCTTCCATCCTCCCGTCCCTCCTTTTGCTTCCACCTCAATCCCTACGCTCCTCAAAGTATTGCCCTTGTTTGCAGAATATAATATCAAAAGCTGAAACCCACCTTTTAGTTTAAGCTCTATCTTGCTTTCCAGCACTGAAGAAGCCAGTTGCTTAACCTCACTCCATTTCTCAATCTTACTGTTGTTCTCTCTAAAATAAGCCTCTTGTAACTGGTCTCTCTCCATCCTCCCTTCCTGGGGATATTGTCGGATTGCTTGAACAGTTTATTAACAGAACTTTAGTTCCTTAGAATAAAGGTGTATAAAGATAAGGAATAATAATTGTGCCCACAGAATTTTTTCTCTCAGAAATAAGTTCCTTCAAAGTAATTAGTATCTTTTTACCTCTGCCAATCAGGTTACTTTACTTCTCCAAGCCTTAGCTTTTCTTGTTCATAAACTGGGAATAACAATACCCACCCCATGGGGTTAGTAAAGATTAAGTGAGTTCTTATATGTAAAATATTTACAACAGTGTCTTGTACATTGTAAGTGCTACATGTGTCTGATAGAATAACAGTCCTACTGCTATTGTCAGATGTTCAATGTTTAATTTAAAATTGCAATGTTTGCCTCAATGCACAGTACACATGCAAATGTATTATCTTGAATTACAGCTCTGCAGCAAAAATCAGATAAATATTTTATTAGAAAGTTTAATCCAGTGGGGTTCTTTTTTTTTTTTTTTCTTTCTTTGAGCACAGGTATGGTATGGTGGCCTTACTTCATCTTTCCCATTAAATGGTACTTAATTAAGAAGAGGTGGCCTTTGGGAGGCCATGTCAATTTGAAAATCATCCCCTACAAAAGGCCTTCCTTGACGAGCTCCTCTAGAGTATTGCTCTCTAGAGCCACCCTATATTGCTCCATCAAATCCTCCCATTTCATTATCTGCACAGCACTTTCTCACAATCCTACATTTTTATTTCTTTTTTTTCTTCTTCTATTGTCTGGCTCCTCTTCTGGAATGCAGTTGAACTTGTTACACAGTGATGGACACATGGTAAGTTTCAATGTTTATTTGTTGCATGAATATATCAATAGAGAGACTCACACCTATGACAGTAACCCTACTAATGGCTGAATAATTTGGATCAGATGGTAGTGCTTCGAAGAAATGAAAGCTCTTGAAGATGACAGAAATCTCAAGGTTCCCCCATGAATTCATGGCAATAAGAGACTGTCTGTACTTCTAACCTGCCATTGCAATACTCAGTGTATTCTTTCCCTTTGATGCAATTATATCATTAAAACTTACTGAAATGTACTTCCATTTTCTTGAAATTAATATTTTCTGAGCCAGGCGATAGCACCACACATGGTGCCAGTCATTGCAGAAGTTGGAATGAAATGGCGAAAGGGCTAAAATTTATTTAATATTTGCTATATGCCATTAGATGTGTGTAAATTTCCCTGCTGTATAGTATTTTATTGCTTGGACATTACTCAATTTATTTATCCATTTTCCTTTTGATGGACATTTGGGGGGTTTTATTTCTCCTGCTCATAGCTATACACATTTTAATACATATCTCCTGGTCCTCATATGTAAGGATTTCTCTAGGGCATTGGTCCTCAAATTGCAGTCCTGGAACTGGGAGCTTCACCATTATGTGGGAAACTGTTAGAAATGCACAGCTTTAGCTTCCATCCAAGATCTATTGAGTCAGACAGAATTTCTGTGGGTGGGACCTAGTAACTGGGTGTTAATAAGCTCTCCATGTGATTGTGATGTGTGTGCATTAGTATGACCTGGGAAGCTTCTAAAAGTTACCAATGGCTGAGTCCTACCTCAGATTAACCAATTAAATTATCATCTCAAAGGGTGGGGCCAGGTGATTCTACTGTGTTGCTATTGAGAGCTACTGCTGTAGGGTGTGAAACTAAGAGTGGAATTTTCAGGCCAGAAGGTACAATACAGGTTTGTTAAATTTTACTAAGCAAAGTCAAATTATTTTTCCAAAATGGTTGTACTGATCTTTGCTCCCTTCAGCTCTTTCAATGTTCCTGTTAATCCATTTCTTCAGCAAAACTTATACTATTTGATTTTTCAATTTTTGCCATGCTGGTAAGTGTGAAATGGTATCTTATTACAATTTTTATTTGTATTTATTTGATTAATAATGGGGCTAAGTATCTTTTTATGTTTAAAGGTTACCAATACCTTTACTTCTATGAAAAGCTTGTTCGTGTTTTCTGTTGTTTTTTTCAAGTGGATAGTTTGTCTATTTATTGATTTGTAGTAATTGTTTATATATTCGGTATACTAATCCTTTGCCACTTATATAAAATGGAACTATCTTCCTACTCTTAGTTTGAGAAGGTTTATCTTTTCACTCTCATTAGAAGATACTTTGTTTAACAGAAATACTTATTTTATGAAATTGAATTTCTCTCTTTTCTGTTGGGGTTTGTATTTTTTTTATGCCCCGTGTGAGTAATCTTTCTCTACCTAAAGTCTGAAAGGTAGTCTTTTAAACTTCCTTCTAAACGTTTTAAACCTTTGCCTTTCCCATTTAATCCCTTAATCTATCTAGATTTTAAAAAATATATGGGCTGAAGTAGATACCATTTTCATTTGTTTTCCTTATGGATAAATAATTGTCCCAGACCATTTACTAATTTCCTACTACACTGCCATGACAGCTTTATTCATATCTCTGTTTTAGAGAAATGCTTCTGAGTTATCTATTCTCTATATTGGTCAATTTGTTTATCCATGAACGATTGCTTCATTGTTTTGATTATTATAGCTTATAAATCAGTCCTGATATATAGTAAGGCAAGAACCCTACCTTGTTTTTCTCCAGGAATATCTTACCTATTCTTATGCTTTGCACTATAGTGACTTAACAATTAGCTTGCTTAGTACCATGAAAAATCTTGCCATAATTTTGTTTAGGAATGCATTGACTTCTTAGATTAATTTGGGGTTATGTGTCATCTTTAAATATGTTTAACTTTTTTTTGTTGTTGTTGTTGCATATCCCCCCCTTTCTGCTTGCTCTTGCTGTGTTCATTTCTCTGTGTTCTTCTGTGTCTGCTCTGTCTCCCCCTGTTGCGGCGACGCGCCGAGGCCGTTCATGGGTGGATCTGCTCTGTTCGTGGGTGACTTGCCCTGTCCGTGGTGGCTTTTTCCCTGCCCATGGCGGCTCTGCCCAACCCATGGCGGCTCGCCCTTCTCAAGGCAGTCTGCTCGCTTTGGAGAGGTCCCCGGGAACCGAACCCGGGGCCTCCCATGTGGTGAACTGGCACCCTATCCACTGGGCTACAGCCGACCCCCTGTTTAACTTTCTAATTATGGACATGGCATGTCTCTATTCAGTTTCTTGAATCTATTTTTAATGAAGTTTTATATATTTCTACGTAAAGCCCTTACAAAAATTTTTTTAGATTTATTGTCTGGAAACCTAATATTTTTGTTGCTATTGTAAATGTATTTATTTCTAATTGTGTTTTCTAATCATTTGTGTCTGTATATAGAAATGCAGTTGATTTCTGTTTATTATTTTTATTTCTGACAATCAATCTAAATTCTTTTATTCTAATACTAGCCCAAAGGTTATTTTGGATTTTCTTTGCAAACGGTTAAATCATATGTAAATAATTTCATTTTTCTTTTTTTTAAACCTTTATATCATCACACACATGCACACAGATATTTTTCTCATTACTTGCTTAGCACACCCAGGTGCATAGAAATTACATAGAAATGGTGATAACAGGCATCTTTGCCTTGTTCCTGATTTTAAAAAAGAACTTATGCTTTCAATATCTCATTGTTCAGTAACATATTTGCTGTAGGTTTTTCTTTTTCTTTTATTAAGCTAAGAAAGGGCTTCAATTGAATGGGCTAAGAAAGTTCACTTCTATTCTGAGTTAGCCAAGAAATTTATCTTGAAAGGCTATTGAATTTTATCAATTGTTATTTCTGCCTCTGAGATGATTATTCAGGGCTTTTCCCCCCATTAGTCTGTTAATATGATGAGTTATATTAATAGATTTTCTAATGTTGACTCAACTTTGAATTCCTAGAATGCATGCTACCTAGTCGTGATTCGTTTTCTCTTCTCTACATTCAGCATACAGATTTCTAATGGTTTCGTTCAGGACTTTTTATAATTATTTTCATGAGTGAGATTGGCATGTAATTTTCCTCTCTCATACTCTCCGTGTCTGGTGTTGGTATTTAGTTAGGTGTGAAAACCTAACAAAATAAGGTGGGAGATAATCCTCTCTTTTCCTAATCTCTGAAAGAGTTTATGTAGGATGGAAATAATTTGCTTCTTAAATGTTGCTAGACTTGTTCTCTAAAACAACCGAGGCATAATATTTTCTTTTTGTAAAGATTTTAATTTTGCACATTTTACTGAAGTATTCCATATCCCTAGAAAAATATAGTAGAGCTTGATGAATTATCATAAACTGACAATAACCCTCTAACTAGCATCCAGATAAAGAAACAAAACATTGTTGGTACTGCAGAAGTGCCCCATTGTGTCCTCTTCTCGTCATTTTCCCCACAAAAAGATTTTAAAGTTTGAAAGTACCCTGACTTCTAAAACCACGGATTAGTTTTTGAACTTTATATAAAGTTCTATAGTATATATGAGTCAAGATTTTCTGAGGACTGATACGTTTCTTTAATGGTTATAATATTCTATTTCTTCTTGAAAATTGTATATGTTTCTAAAAATTTGTGTGGTTTCTTTAAGTTTTCAAATTTATGGGTGCAGTAATTCAAATGATTTTTTATCACCTTTTAAACTACTGATTTGCTTCCATTTTATTTTAGTTTAGTCTTGTTAAAGGTTTGTCAATTTTTATTAGTCTTTTCAAAGAACCATCTTTTGACTTTGTTTATTCTGTGTAGTTTCCCTTACATTAATTTCTGCTTTAATTTTATTATATTTTTCTACTTTCTTTGAGCTTATTCTGCTATTATTCTTAGAACAATTTTTATTCCTATCATTAATTTTCTAGTCTTTCTTTTTATATAATTAAAGATAATTTTAAAATAATATACCTTTTAGGTAACATTTTAGCCGTGTCCCCTAAGTTTTATTGAGCAACATTTTCATTATCATTTACGTCTATGTATTTTTGAATAAATTTCATTATATTTTCTTTTACATGTGAATTATTTTATTTTTTTTCAAAATATCCTTTTGGTATTTATTTCTACTCTTATTGTATTCCAGTAAGAATATGTGGCCTGTATAATACTGATTCTTTGAGTTTTTGAGAGTTGCTTTGTGACTTAGAATGTGTTCAATTTTTATAAATGTTAACAAGTGTATTTCCCAATTGTTGGGAATGTTCCAAATAAACATATACACTAGATTTAGCTTGTTGATTGTGTTGCTTAATCTTTTCTATCCTTACTGTTATGTGGATGGGCTAGGTTATGCTGCAGTAACAACCTCGCAATAAACTTTATTGCTGGCTGGTGCGCCACATCATCTTTATTGAGAAAGCAGCCAACAGGGGATCCAACTCCACGTTACCATGGTTGCCTTGGCAGGGAAAAAGACTTCTGCAATGTCATTAAATGCTTTTGCCTGAAAGCAGCACATATAATTTCTGCTTACATTTCATTGCTCAAAGTAAGTCATATAGCCATAAAAGGTTAACTTAACTTCAAGGAGCAGGAAGGTGCATTCCTACCTTGACTATGATGGAGGAAGAACAGAATTTTTGTGAACAGCACTAATAACTACTACACTTGCTGATTTAAATTTCCTGACTTATCTATTGTTCACTGAGGAACGGGGTTTACTTCTCCTATCATGATGATGGAGTATTCAATATATTCTTGTATATTATGGCGATTTTCCCTTCACATATTGTAAAACTATTTTCTAAGGTGGCTAAAAGTTAGAATTTTAATACTTTCAGGTGAATTTTATAGTCATCTTCTTTGCTTTTAAAAATGTTTTTATCTTAAATCCCATTTTGTTCTTGATAAAGATTCACCTTAATAATTTCCTGGTATATAGTTTCCATCTTTTTATTTTCAATCTTTTTTGTTTTGTTTTAGTTGTCTCATTAAAAAGTAAAATTAAAAAACAACAAAAATGGTAGCTAGATGGTTTTTGTCCTAAAAATTTCTATCACTTCAAGAGAAATTTTAATATTTATACATTTGATTATTTTTGCTAATATATTTTGATTCTTTTCCACCATCTTATTTTGTTTTCCATTTATTTCTCTCTCCTTCCCTCCCCCCTCTTCCATCCTTAATTCCTACCTTTCTCTCTCTTTCCCTCCTCCTTTTGCTGTCTATTGTTCTTTCCTTCTTTTGCTCCTTCTTCCTGCCTCTATTGCTTCCTCCCTCTCTCCCCTCTATCTTTCTCTTTCCATTCCTTTCCCTTTCCCTGACTTTCCGCCTTCTTCTTCCCTACCTTCTTTTGGCTTAATTGAGGGTATTTTTAATTCATTTTTTTTCTTTGCAAGTTAGGAAGTTATATCTTATTTTAATCTTGTAGTAGTTACCCTATTCAGTTTAGCATGCATATATGTTAAGATTATATGAATATAATCAATCATTTAATCCTTGATTAAAGGAATTTAATCAATCCCTTTGTCCTTATATTGTCCTTATGTTGTCTTAATATAAAGACTTTACAACTTTACTAATCGAAGTATGATTCATTGATCAGCAGTATGGACATATGAGGGAACTTGTAAGAAATGGAAAATTTCTATCCCAGACATATTGAATCAGAATCTTAATTTTACTAAGATCCCCCAGTGACTTGGATGCACATTAACGTTTGAAAGGCTCTGCTCTAAACTGTATTAACTCCAAAATTTACCTTTGGTGTCCAGAATTTAACTATAGCTGGATCATTTTTAACTCTACAAATTGAACTTAACCATTACCACTTTCATGTTTGTTTAGAGTTCTCCATATTTACCATTTTCTTTGCTCAACATTCTTCTTGCACACCAGACATTCCTTCTAAGACCCTTTCTTCCTTACATAGATACATAATTTAGAAATTTCTTAGTGAGGTGCTATTGGAAGTGAACTCAGTATTTGTTCATTGGAAAATGTCTTTATTTTGATCTTTTAAAAAATACAGTTTTATTGAGTAACATTTCAGGGACAACTTTTTTGTCAACATTTTGAGTTTCTTTTGTCATCTAATTTCCATTGTCATTGTTGGGAAGCAGCTGACAGTCTAATTGTTTTCATTTGGTGGTTAAGAGTTTAATCTTTCTCTCTCTCCTTCCCTACTTCCTTCCCTCATTTCTCTCTTTTCTTTCTACCTGCTTTGAAAACCTTTTCATTCATATCTACCGATCTTACCTACTGATCTACCTACTGATCTGCTACGGATCTACCTACCTGTCCATCCATATATCCATCCACACACACACATACATACATGTATACATATGCATACATACAGAGAGACATATAATATTATAGAATTGGTGAAATATACCAATCCCAAGGTTCAAGAAACAAAATGGATTATTAGATGAATATCTATCCATTAGGTTTTTAAAATTTAGGCATTGGTATCTCTCATTAATTCTGGAATGTTATCAATATCTGTGAATATTGTCTTCCCCCATTTCTTTCTTCTCTCCTCTGAAACTCTCATTATGTGTGCATTGAAACTTTCACTCTAATGGCCATATTTCTTCTTTTTTTCATTCATATTTTCATCTCTTTTCTTGTAGCTGCCATATGGGTTACTT
>PVKH010046694.1:0-10375 GCA_004027955.1 Chaetophractus vellerosus | reverse complement strand
ATGTATGGGAGATGGCTGAGTCAAGGAATAGGATGGCAATAGAGCAGAGTACCCAAATAAGTTTATCCAGGGAGTCATATTTTTGACTAGGAGCCTTAATTGCTTGGCTAATGAATTTTAAAATCATTTCATTTGCAGTTTAAACTCATACGTGATCCTGAGGTGCCTATATATTTTGTTTATATCACAGTTTCACTTTTGCCAGTCCTTTGAAGAATGATGCTTTTCCCTTACACAGCATGAAATGGGCTTGCATGTGTCTCTGGCAGTCCTGGCAAAATCCTTTTCTCCTCTTCGTGTGTTTGATTATGTAGATCTGGAAACAAAAACCCTCCAGGGGGCTAAAGGTGAAAACAGCCTCAGTTCTACAGGCACCTTTCTTGTGGATAATTCTACTGTGGACTTCCAGAAATTTCCAGACAAAGAGATACTGAGAATGGCTGGACCCCTGACGGCAGATTTCATTGTTAAGGTGAGCCCATTTAGCCCTAATTTCAAGCCAACATCTCCAAATTGATGTTGCTTATAGTGTCCTCAGGAGAGAGACACTTTAGGTTGTGACAAAGATTTGCAAAGCTTGTTTTCCAGGAAATGTTTAATTCAAGGACTGGACTTTACAGGAACATCTGATATTTTTAAGGTTCTTGGAAAATCTTCATATATATATATATATAATTTAATAAAAAATACTCCACCCCAAAAGCCCACAAAAAATTAGTTGGGGGCTATCAACTATTTTTAAAATAAGTTATAATACAGCCATTAACTCATATAAAGTGTTTTCGGTAAAAGAGAAAAACAAGCTGATGAGCCATGGACTCCGTCAACTCATCATGCTTCCAATTGCACATTCCGGTTTTTGTTGTACTGGTGACAAAACTCAGTTGTTTCCTTCCATCAGAGCTTCCTTATTCTTTAAGGTAATATAAAACACATTGCTGGAAATAACATATACATTCTGTAGGAAAAAATGCACACACTGGAAGAACGTTTGGGAATCACAATAAAACAAAACATATTTTTCCCTTCAGTAGGTCAGAAGGACTTGAAGGATTGTAGCTGTAAAGCTGTAAAACTTGTAACGTGTCCAGGTCTCCATAAATTTTTCATCATGAGACCTAGAGCCAGAGAACATTTGATTTAAGCTAATGCTTGATGACCCCATGGCAGCTGGAAGTAAGAATGCATATAGGAAAATGTGATAGGCAATGAGGTTGGATGGAAGAAGGGTTCCAGAGTACTATTCTCTATCTCCCTCCACATAGTAGCTCTTTTAATCCAGGCCAGATGCTAGCCACATGAAAGTGAACAGGAAACTCCAAACCTTCGAATGTAGCTCATGATTGCAATGATGTTGTAGGTAATTAAATAATATCAGTTAAAGAAGCAAATAGCGAATTGAAAAATGTCTTTGTTTTTTGAAGCCCTTATATTACTATTAAGGGAACACACTAGTTTTCATAGCAGTTTGCAAGAGTTAATACACTTTCCAGGTTGCCTACCATACTGAAAATATGGAATTGGATTCAGGTAATATTATTCACATTTACAAAGTTCATAGCATTGTTAAATGCATTTCATATATAAACTTCCTTCTACACATCAGCACTTGGACATCCTATAGATACAATGGACTCAACATGTCCAAAATTGAACTTATCTAGACCAGGAAACCTACTTTATCTTCTATATTATCTTGTAGAGTAATATACTATTTACCCTAGCAAGTTAGAAACCTTTGTTTCATCCTGATTTCTCCTTCTCCTTTATTCTCAAGTCAGATATTAATCTACATCAATTCTACCTCTGAACCATCTCTCAAGACTCCCTTCTCCATCCTTCCTTGCACTGACTTAGTTTAGGCTTCCATATCTCACCTGATCTATTGCCTAAGCCTTCAGAGTGAATTTTCTAAAACCATAATCCCTTCTTCATTACCTTCCATTGTTCTCCACCTCCATTCATTCCTTCAGGTTAAAATGAGAATCCATAGCATAGCATTTACCGCTCTAAATAATCTGGATTCTGTCTACCTTTCCAACTTTCCTTTTTGTTCTTCCTCTCCTTGCTCCAGCAATCTGAATGGCTGACAGGTCCCCCAACACCTTGCACTATCCTACCTCATTACCTTTGCATAATGCTGTGCCTCTATGTTTTCTGCCTCCATTCTCTTCACTAACTCATACTCTCATACTCGTTCTTTAGGATTTCCTACTTTAGGAAGCATTTTGTGACTCTACCCCAAATTCCTATTTACATTATATCTCCCATTGTATACCCCTTGAAGGCTGATGAGGAATCTTCCTTGTCTTCCTATCTCTGTAAGAAGGACAGAATAGGCTCTAAATAAATGCTGGATGAATAAAGAACTTTTACCTCCAAGACTGCTGAAGTAGAGCAGATACTGATGTTTCTCTTTTAGCAACTAGAAACCAAACCTCAGGGAATTTGAGTGTATTGCCTAAGCTCACACCAATGGTAAGCCAGGGCTATCACATGTCTTTGCTTCTGACCCATAACTCTTCAGTATTACATGTTCCTTTTAAGAGTGTATTTTTCCTTTTATATAAAAATATTTACGAAAATCAAATTTAAAGAAGTTTGTGATACTTTTGTGGATATCTGGTACAATTAAATATTGTCATTCAGAAAGAGGGTAAGTTATCATTTTAGTGATCTGTGTGTTATTTATCCTATGTGGTGGCCTAGGCTCAGGTAGCAAATGAGAGAAAATTGTTTCGTGAAAACATTGGAAATCAAAGAAATGCAAAGTTTTTCTAAAATAAATTATATAATTTTAAATATCAATTGACTTGACTTAAAAATGAGCCAGATAATTTAAGAAAGTAAAGGAATAAAAGGAGAAAATTACCTTTTTTCCCCAGTGATTTGTAATGGAAGAGAACTTTTTCTTCACTATCAGGAAATAGCTAAAAACAAAAGATTACCATTTTATTTATCATTTTTCATGATTTAGGTGCTTCCAAATTATACACATGGTATGAGTCAGCTTTTATATAGTTCATATTTTGTCTCTTCTCCATTATAAAGTGAGTAATTACTTCCTTTTTGAGTGAGATACACAGGAATCAGTATAGCAATTTGTCAGTCTCTGTGGAATTTTATTGCCAAAGTACCATTTTGTTTTTATTTTAAAGAAAAATAAATATTTTTTTGTACAGAAGGAAGTTATTTTCCCCCAGTGAGAATTGTTATATATTGCTATTGGGCTCCAAAATAATGTTTTGGAATCTCCTGTATTGACCACCATTTAAAAAGGACTAAATTCTCATCTCACTCCCTAAGGGACCATTGCTTTCAAAAATTTGAACTTGATAGACATTGGCTGTACAAACATTTGTGGCAATGATAATATAGTGTCGTGGGAAGGGTCATCACTCTAGGGTTTGATATATTCTGCTGCTTACTGCATCTGTGTACATTGCCTCATCTCCTAGAGCCTGTTTACTCATCTATAAAGTGGTAATAAAATACCCACCCTGTAGAGTGGTTCTGAAGGCAGACTAGAAAGACATGGGACTCTCTTCTCCTACAGAAAAATTGCTGGAGCACAGTCTGAAACAGCCTAGAAAAAGATCTTCTAGGGTTTGGGACACCAAGTGAAGGCTGGACACTGCCTAGAGGTAAAAGGGACAAAGGAGGGGAATCATGACAACAGATCTGTGAGTTGAAACCAGCTGCTGCTGGCACCCTCCTCCACACTAAAGACACTTTAGAATTCTCAGGCCTCTGGGCCTGCAGCTACAGACAAAGGGGGCTCCAGGGATCCACCTCCATGAAATGGGAGAGGGAGGGGTATAGCCTAAGACTGACTCAGCTTCTGACTCACAAATTTGGTCTGCTTTATACCACCAGCCCTTCCAGGCTGGGTGGGACCACACTGTGGTTTACCCTGGGAGCCAGCACAGGACTGGAGAAATATGACTTCCTAATCTCCCTCTCTCCTAGCCTGGACTGATTGTTGAGTTTGCACCTCCCCAGGAAAGGGGAGAGAGAAAGACAGCCTAAGGCTGACTCAGCTTTTGACTCACAAATTTGGTCTGCTGTGTCCCAGGAGCTCTTCCAGGCAGGATGGGGCTGCACCATTGTTTGCCATGAGAACAGGCAAGGGGATAAAGGTATAGGACCCTCCCAATCTCCTTCTCTACTAACTGGGACTGATTGTTGAGGACTCAGAGGAAAGTGGAAATATTTCTTACCTGGGAAAAGGGAGAGGGCTGCCAGAAAAGCTGGAGAACTGTCTCGGAGAAAGTTTGAATAACAAGGCTCTTAGCCTCCAGGCAGGAAGCTCTATCACATTGATCAGGTCTGTGTTGCAACAAATACACTCAGACCAGGCATCAAACTGAGAGCTGCCAGAGCACGCCATCTGCTGGCAGATCAAGGAAGTGCATGTGAAAAAATTAAAAATAAATGAGAGGCTTTTTCCAGCCTTTATAGCTTCTCTCCCCAAGGCCCTAGGAAATGGGTCTATAACCAATTTACTGGGTCCAGAGCCCAGTTTTAAGCAACTAGCAGGGACAACCTTAACAATCCATGTCGAGAATCAAACAACTGTGGTAACACACAGCCTCCCACCACTAAATTCCCACAAAAGAGAAAGAAATTGAGCATCTGAGTAAACTACATCCTAATCAGGTGCATAGACATCAGCAAAAAATTATGAGCCATACTAAGAAAATGGAACATATGGCCCAAGAAAAGGAATATATCAAAGCCCCAGAAGAGATACAGGATTTCAGAGAACTAATTAGCGAGATGCACAAAAATTTCCAAAGTCAAATTAATGAGTTGAAAGACAATATGGCTAGAGAGATAAATGACATCAAGAAGACATTGAGCGAACGCACGTCTGTACCCCACAGAAATAAAAAGGGTCATAAGAGGATATTATGAGAAACTGTATGCAAACAAATTAGACAACCTGGGTGAAATGGACAAATTCCTAAAAATGCAAAAAGCACCTACACTGATGCTACAAGAAATATAAGAACTTAACAAACCAGTCACATTTAAAGAGATTGAATCTGTCTTCAAAAATCTCCCAGCAAAGAAAAGTCCAGAACTGGATGGCTTCACAGGTGAATTCGACTAAGCATTTCGAAAAGAATTAACACCAATCGTGTTTAAACTCTTCCAAAAAATTGAAGATGAAGGAAAATTGCCAAACACATTTTATGAAGCCAACATCACTCTAATACCAAAGCCAGATGAAGATACTACAAGGAAAGAAAACTAGAAACCAATCTCTCTTATGAACATAGATGCAAAATTTTTCAACAAACTACTTGCAAATTGAATCCAACAGCATGTCAAAAGACTTATATATCATGACAAAGTGGGATTTGTTCCTGGTATGCAAGGCTAGTTCAACATAAGAAAAATCAACCAATGTAATACACCACATTAACAAATTGAAGGGAAAAAACACATGATCATCTCAATCAATGCAGAAAAGGCATTTGACAAAATCCAGCATCCTTTTTTGATTAAAAAACACTTCAAAAGATACGAATAGAAGGAAAATTCCTCAATCTGATAAAAGGCATATATGAAAACCCACAGCCAACCTCGTACTCAATGGTGAAAGGTTGAAAGCTTTCCCTCTAAGATCTGAAACAAGATGAGGATGCCCACTGTCACCATTGTGATTCAATATTGTACTAGAAGTTCTAGCTAGGGCATTTAGACAAGAAAAAATTAAAGGCACCCAAATAGGAAAAGAGGAAATGAAATTCTCACTGTTTGCAGATGATATGATCCTGTATTTAGAAAATTCTGAAGTATCCATGACAAAGCTACTTGAGCTAATAAATGAGTTCAGCAAAGTGGTAGGATATAAGATCAATGTACAAAAATCAGTAATGTTTTTGTACACTAGTACTGCTCAATCTAAGGAGGAAATCAGATAAAAAATAACATTTACAATAGCAACAAAAAGACTCAAATACATAGGAATTAATTTAACCAGAGAAGTAAAGGACCTATATGCAGAAAACCATAAAACAATGCTAAAAGAAATTTAAAAAGACCTAAACAAATGGAAAGACATGCCATGTTCATGGATTGGAAGAATAAATATTGTGAAGATGTCAATATTAACCAAAGTGATTTATTGATTCAATGCAATACCAATCAAAATTCCAACAGCCTACTTTACAGAATTAGAAAAGGCAATTACTGAATTCAGGAAGGGAAAGTGCCCCCGAATAGCCAAAAGCATTCTAAAATAGAAGAGCGACATGGGAGGTATTTCACTGCCTGACCTTGAAACATATTACAAAGCTACAGTGGTCAAAACAACATAGTACTGGCATAAGGGTAGACCCATCGATCAGTGGAATAGAATTGAGATTCCAGAAATAAACCCTCTCCTATACAGTCAACTAGTTTTTGACAAACCTATCGAATCCATGTTAACGGGACAAAACAGTCTCTTCAACAAATGGTGGTGGGGAACTGGATATCTATAACAAAAGAGTGAAAGAGGACACATACCTCACTCCCTATACAAAAATCAAATAAAAATTCACCCAAGACCTAAATATAAATGCCACGACCATAAAACTACTAGAAGAAAATGTAGGGAAACATCTTCAAGACCTTGTAGTATGTGGTGGTTTCTTGGACCTTACACCCAAAGCATGCACAACAAAAGAAAAAATAGATAAATGGGACCTCCTCAAAATTAAACACTTTTGCACCTCACAGGACTTTGTCAAAAGGGTGAAAAGGCAGCCGACTCCATGGGAGAAAATATTTGGAAATCACGTGTCTGATAAGGGTTTAATATCCAGGATATGTAAAGAGAAGTTACAACTCAACAATAAAAAGACAAATGACCCAATTTAAAAATGGGCAAAAGACTTGAACAGATATTTGTCCAAAGAAGAAATACAAATGGCAAACACAGACATGAAAAAATGCTCAACATCGCTAATGAATAGGGAAATGCAAATTAAAACTACAAGATATCATTTCACACCTATCAGAATGGCCACTATTAAAAAGACAGAGAACTGCAAGTATTGGAGAGGATGTGGAGAGATAGGAACACTTATTCCCCATTGGTGGGAATGCAGAATGGTACAGCCACTGTGGAAGACTGTTTGAAATTTCCTAAAGAAGTTGAATATAGACTTGCCATCTAACCCTGCAATACAACTACTGCTAGAATACAAAAGGACAAATACTGTATGATTGCGTTACTATGAACCACTTATATTGTGTAACATATTGTATGATTCGAAAAAATTTATATGTATCCAGTACATTTAGTTGAGAAATGTATTTATTTTTTTTAAAATACTGATAGAGGGAAGCGGATGTGGCTCAAGCAGTTGGGCGCCCACCTACCACGTGGGAGGTCCAGGGTTTGGTTCCCAGTGCCTCCTAGAGAAGACAAGCAAAACCACGAGCTGATGCAATGGACTAGTGCAATGAGCTGATGCAACAATATGACTCAGCAAAATGATGCAATGAAGAGACACAATGAGAAAACATAATGAGAGACACAAGCGAGGAGTGGAGGTGGCTCAAGCCATTGGGTGCCTCCCTCCCACATGGGAGGTTCTATGTTCGGTTTCTGTGCCTCCTAAAAAGAAGACGAGCACACAACAAACAGACACAGAGAGCAGACAGCAAGCGCAAACAATGCGGTGGATGAGCAATAAATAAATTAATCTTTTTAAAAAATTGATAGAACCAAATTACTTCCTTTCCATCTCTTTGAAATGGTTTAGCTTGTGGTCAAAACAATCACAATTCTCTATCTACACAATGACAGAATGCTGCTCCTTTGAAAAAGGCTAGAGAATGAGCAACTTACAAGTAATAGGCCCAGGAACAATTTGGCAGGTGTAGCTATTAAGACAAATGGATATGAGAGCAGTCTGGCTGTGACATTTGTCGCCACATTAATTGTTAGGGCTACAGACTGGATGATTGGCTAAGTTAGTATCCCCCTTCCTCCCTTACTATGCCCTGGGCCTCTCTCCTGAAGCTGAAGGCCCAGTGAAATATAATGACCTCCTCAGATAGAAGTTCTTTTCCAGTTATAGGCCCATCCTTTATTAGCCACCTTTATTAGCTCTACTTGCTTTTTTTTTATTATTATTATATATCCCCCCCTTTCTGCTTGTTCTTGCTGTGTTGATTTTTGCGTTCTTCTGTGTCTGCTTGTCTCCCCCATGTTGCGGCGACCCGCCGAGTCAGCTCACCGCGCAGTGGCCTTGCCTGCTTACAGGAGGCTTGTCCTGCCCGTGGCAGCTTTGCCCTGGCATGGCAGCTTGCCTTCTCAAGGCAGTCTGCCTGCTCTAGGAGGCCCCGGGAACCAAACCCGGGGCCTCCCACATGGTAAACTGGTGCCCTACCAATTGAGCTACAGCTGGCCCCAGCTCTACTTGTGAAAACAGCCAAGGAATGTTGTATATGTTCATTTTTGCCCTCATTTGAAAATGTTAGGAAGAAAGTCAGATTAGATAAAGAAAAGGGTGGTTGATGGCTACCTAATCCACCAAAGGAAAAGAAATACACCGCAGAAGAGAAAATTATAAGTATACTCGGAACCAGCATCACTGACTCACAAATTCATGCACTGATAACTAGAGAACAATTATTTCCTGTGGAAGACAAATGACAAATTGCTTTATGTTTTTAGTTAGGGAACTTAGGGAGATTGATCTCATTCCTGTTGTCACAATAGCATTTTTGAGCATTCTAAGGCATAGAAAGCTTATTACTTTCAATTGCAACAGACAGAGTATTAGGCAGAGGTGATGTCTTTGTATTCCTTTCTGGACAGCCTTGAGCATAACCAATTTTCATTCCTATGTATATTCATAACTATAATTCAGCACCCAAAAATACCTTTTCATTATGAGGGAAAATCAGTAGGAGGAGCTCCTGGAGCGAAGTCACAATATACAAAGGATACAGATAGATTCATAGAACTTCCATGTATATCCTTATTTTAGGAGATGTTCAGTACTGTGCTTGATGCATGGGAAAAATTGACTTAGATATGGTATCTGACTTCCAGCTTGCAATGTCATATGAGACCTATAACACTGGTTAGGAAATTTTGAAATAATGATGTACTGCAACAAGAGTCCTAAAATAAAATGAACAGGTAGTAAAAGCTACAAATGTTTCACTATAGATTTATATGATTAGGAAAGCCTAGTGTGATTGGGCAGCCCATGAATCATGGGTAGGATTAAGGTAAGAATTTCTTTTCCCTACTGGAGCCTGAGCTTTGGCGAAAGTTCAGGTCCAGGTTGACTTCACCTGCCATCCAGCCTATTTGTAGATGGCCTCCACATACTAGTCAACCTGTGTTCAAACAAAGGGAAAATCATTATCCTCAGCCAAACATTGTCTGGATGAAAAGTTAAAATCAGCTATAGGAAAGAAAATAAATATAAAGTAGTAATGACAAATTTTCCTACCCAACTTTCATACATAGTGATTCCCCCCAAAAAATATGTCCCTTTTTGCTAATAGATCCCAAGGTTTAGAACTGAGCTAATTAGAAAATACTGTTTTTTATTGGGTTTCATACATTGTTTTGCAAGTTGTAGAGCTAGGTTTAAGACAGAGTCTCAGACAACTGATTTCTCACCTTTCTCCCACCACTGACATACAGCAGACCCCTATGCAAACTGACCCCATTGGGCTCTGTTGTGGCCACCAGTTTCCTGCCCTCCTTCTCCATATGAGAACTGCGATAGCAGATCTTCTCTTCCCCCTCAGCATCTCCTTCCTGATGTATATTTTCCATCGTCTTTGTTCCACAGCTGACATTACACCTGTTCTCATAGCGTCTTCTCTGATTGGTTGCCCTACTTAAGGGCAGTGGGCACCTGTAACCATATTTAGTCCAGAGCCAGGAGCTGATGAGCTGAAATGAAATTTCTTGCAGTATTACATTCTGGAGTTCTAAGAGGGCTAGAAAACGCTATAATAAGTATAAAAGTAAAGTTGAGTTCTGGCAATTTTTTTTTTAGAGGGAAATTGTGGGCTTACAGAACAAACAGGCATGGAATAGAGGATTCCCATATGCCACCCTTTTATTAACACCTTGTACTTGTATAGTACATTTGTTACAACTGAAAGAGCATTTTTATAATTGTATTATTAACTATAGTTGATGGTTCATATTAGGGTTCACTGTGTTGTACACTTTCACGGATTTTTGTAAAATTTGTGTTTTAGTCCCATATATTTCCCCTTTTAACCACATTCAAATATATATTTCACTGCTGTTAATTACATTCACAATGTTGTGCTACAATAACCACCACCGATTACTAAAAACATTTCCATCATTCAAAATGGGTACTCTGTACATTTT
>PVKH010046693.1:0-10368 GCA_004027955.1 Chaetophractus vellerosus | reverse complement strand
GTTTTGTTTCCTTTTATGTAAAACAGAATATTACTATTACCTGACCACGTTTATCTTAAATGTGATAAAGTTTGTCAAAATTTAGCTCATTGCCTGTTGTGCAGAAAACATTGAAGAAAAGTAAGTTATTATTTATAACAATATTTACCTTTACCAGCTGTTATTTGTAGTATTTTTGTTTCTTTTTAGAGAATTTGAAGAAATAGATGCTTTATGGATCAAAATCCTATGGAATATATTCCAAAACTAAAGTTCTTTAGCATTGTCAAAGGATTTGAATTTATCAGTTCACAATCTATTAAATTCACAATTATCTATAAAAATACCATGCTGTATGTTTCAGAAGTAGCTTATTTTCTGGCTCAGTTGCTCACTGGAATGTAAAACAACTTTTGGGGTTGGTTCAGTGAAATAGGACTTTTGTATCTATTAATTTTTGGAAGGCATCTTTCACATCTCTGTTCCTCAGGCTGTAGATCAGGGACTTAAGCATGGGATTGACCACTGTGTGAAATACAGTGGCCACTTTGACTGTTTGCTGAGAGTTTTTGCAGTTGGGCACAAAGCAGATGGAAAGTATGGTCCCGTGAAAGATGGTGATGGCAGTCAAGTGGGAGGCACAGGTGGAGAAGGCTTTGCAATGTCCACTGGCAGAATGGGTTTTCAGTACAGTCACAAAAATAAAAACGTATGAAGTGAGGATGATCAGTAGAGTGCTCACCTCATTGCAGGTGGCAAAGCCAAAAAGCAGCAAGTGGGGAATGTGTAAATCAGAGTTCGAGACCACAATAAGAGCAGGATAATCACAGAATGTGGTTGATTATATTATGTCCATAGTAGTTTAGATTGAGAGCATAGCAAAGGAGCACCAAGGGGCCAAACATCTGCCAGAGATATGACCCAGCCACCAGCAGGACACAGAGCCTCTGTGCATGGCCACCCTATAAAGCAGAGAGTTACAGATGGCCACAAAGCAGCCATAGCCCATCACAGCCAGCAGGAAGGACTCAGTTACCACAGCAGTGCAGGACAGGAAGTACTGCAGCATGCAGCTAAAGTAGAAGATGCTTTTATCTGCCATGACCAAGTTCTCAAGCAGCTTGGGAGTGACGATGGACGAGTAACAAAAATCAATAAAAGAAAGATGACTAAGGAAAAAGTACATGAGGGTGTGAAATTTGGGGTTAATCTTGATATTGACTATCATCCCAAGATTTCCTACCATAGTGGTAATATACATGGACAGAAACACCAGAAAGAGAGGGATCTGAAGCTCAGGGTCATCTGTGAAACCCAAGACACAAAGGTGGTCTCCACACTCAGATTTATTTTAGCCATTACTACAATTCCTTTAATGGAAGAGGATGGAACAGAATTGTTCTTGCCAAAGAGAAGATTTATGGGGGTGAGTGGCAAATAGTTTATGACTGTCTATACAGGAAAGAAAAGAAGAAAAGATATTGGAGCTAGTTTTCTCTGTGAAGATCATGCCTCATCCAAATAACTTCTATGTATATATCAAATGAAACTGATTCTCTAAAACATCTTTGAATTTCCATTGCACTTAGTTTTCATTTAAAAAATACTTAATTGTAATGTATAAGAGTAATATTTGTACACGTTATCTTGCCCCTTGTTTTCATGTATCATTAGCATAGGTTCATAAATTATACTGAGCAAATGTTTGTACAGAAATACATAAACTTGTGAAAGATTCTGTGAAAAAAATGGGGCTCATTTACTCAAAAAGCAAAAAAAAATGCCTCTGTGTTTACCTATATATGTTATTCAATTAAAAATTTTAAGAGGATATGGTTTTTATTCTAAGAATAAAACAGGTGTTAGAACATATGAAGAAAGCATAGTAATGGCATTAGCACATTTTATTACATAAGAGCTACTTCCTTCATTGAATGGCTCATTTGTTGTGAGGGTGATGCTAACTTAGGAAGGCAATGGATTTTTTTGGCCTCTCAATAGTGATATCTCCTTTATTAGGGTTTATTTCCTAAGGCTTAGCTTCTATTATAACTCAAGCATGTTTTATATAAATATATATCTTAGGAACCCCAAGAGTTATCAGATAACAATTCAAGCAATATTAACCAGAAAGTTATCTTTGTATATGAATAATAACACACCGTGTCAATTCTTATGAAAGTTTATATACATCCATTTAAGATGTATATAAATAGGATATGGATAAATATCCATTTCCAGTTGGCAAGTTTATTCTATTCTTTATGAAATAGTTGTTAATGGAGAATAAATTCAATTATTTCCAGAGTATCAACTTCTTATTTAACATGATTGGGTCCAGAATTGGAGAGCAGTTACATTGCCTTAACATCAAAAGAAAAATTAAAGACCCCAGTGACTTTACTAGGAAAATATTTTCACTATTTCTAAGAAAATCTAAAACAACTCACCTGCTACAAAGAAACAGGCCACCACCTCCTGTTTCTCTGTGAGCTGAATACAACTGGGACTTCCTAGATCTTATACCTAAGTCTATAGCCTTGGGACTCGAACTCAGAATCACTGGCAGCTTATTCCTCACAAACCTCAAAATAAGTAATTAAGTCAAATGCCAGGTATCTTATACTACCTTTAATGAATAGAAGATCTTTGAAATTACACAGAAAATTTGAAACAAATTGACTACCAGGCTTTGTTTGTACATCATTAAATGCCCTCTGGAATTAATAAACCTAAGCTAAAGCAGGTTTCCCCAATGGGTAGTCTCTGCGTCACCTATATCAGAACTGACTGGAATTCTGGGTTATGACAATTCCCAGGTCCAAATAAGATTTCCTAGACAGAATTTCTAGCAATGGGACCCAATGATATCTACATTAAAGAAGAAGTTTGGGTGATACTTATGATAAAGTGTGAGAACCAGTGCTAATTGATTTTTTTAAAAAAGAAAATAATCACAATGATTTTCCTAGATAGAGAGAAGCAGTATTTGTTTAAGAACTTCTGTATTGAATATTTAGCTGGGTAGTAAACAAGGAAAAGAATAAAACAATAGAGTTTGCTAATTCTCCCATAAACTCAACACATTGTTGAATACATATTATGCTTATTATCACTTATCTCACATTTGCCTCTCTATATCCACTTTCTTCTCTTGTTCTTCTCACTATGTGCTCCAGAAGGCTGATATGAATGGGCTGTGTCACCTAAGCTCCTTTGTCCTTTAGTTTCAGATAGGGTTCTCTCAATCAACAGTACTGTCAGGAGACCTGAAGCCACAAGTATTTTCTGGTTACTCCAGTCCCTGAATCATTTTCTTAATGTCTTACTTTAGGTTTCTTCCTGAGAGATGCCTATAATGTATCTTTTGTATGTTCTTTGACTACCTAAAATATTTGTCACCTTTTCTTGAATTTTAAAATTTTTTCTTATTTTTTCATTGTTCCTACTCAAAGAGAAATGGCAGCAAAAATGGCAACTTCAAAAGCAAGGAGTAAAAAAAAAACTGTCAAAATCAACTTTATTCGGAACTCTGAAAACTAATCAAAAACTTGTAGCAAGGAGAGGAATGCTTTGTTTACACAAAACAACTGAATGTCAGAAAGAATAGAGCACTTTGTGCTATTTTAGCTTGCCCTCTCGGTAGCTTGGTGGTGGCTTAGAAGACGATAGCCCATGTTCTGGTACAGGCACTGGTACCAGAGGGAGCAGAATGGACTTTATTTTTAAAGAATTGTAGCTGTTTGATTTGACTAGTCTAGTGGATCCCTGGGGGACTGGTTCAAAGGGCTTTCCTTTATGTCACCCCTCTCAGGACTTTTGCAGTGCTGAGTTGGCTTCACTGGGAACAATTGTCAGAGTACATTTAAAGGCAAATGTATTAGTTGCTGCTGCCTATGGAAATGGATTACAGTTGGGACAAACAGTAGACTAATAAAATACTTGGGAGAAAAGTTGAGGGGAATGAAATGCTTTGAGAAACTCAGCTACGTTTCTAGGAATACAGGAGGCCACACACATGGTCAAGTCTGGGTGCATGCTCAGGTCATACCCGAGAGGGGCCTGGTCTCTGGTCTCTGGCTGACCATGAGGCTCAGCACGAGCCTGGCCGAGTGTTGAAGGCCTGCATTGACAGGGTTCCAGGCAGGCAATCGAAACTCATCTGCCAAGACTAGGACATTTTTCTTTTTCTGGTTCCAGGCATGTGAGGAAATATCTATTCAATCACCAGCTGATCACTAAAGTAATGGAACGGTGACTTCTGAAAACAGTAACCACTATTCAAAACCATGTTGTCCTGGCATATGGATAGACATATAGATAAAAAGAATATATCTGGGAGACCAGAAAAAGCCCAGACATTCACATTGTTTAAATGGGATTGACGAATGTTTAAAAGCATCATTTACCATGCCAGTAATTTATGAGCTGAAAGATTTGGGTTTTGCTGAAGTTACATGCTGTATTAGGTTTCTAGGGCAGTCACAACAAATCATCCCACACTTGTTGACTTAAAACCACAGCAATTTATTCTTTCACAGTTCTGGAGGCCACAGTGTGAAATAAAGGTGCCAGCAGGGCTAGACTGTCTCCAAGGAATCTAGGGGTGGCTACTTCTGTGCCTTTTCTGCCTTCTTCTTCTGATGTTTCTTGGTTTGTGGCAGCATAACTCCTGTCTCTGCCTCCATCTCCTCATGGCCTTCTCTGTGTGTCTCTGAGGGTCCTTTTCTGTCTGTCATAATGATCAACTGTGATCTCATCTGGATCATTACCTTAATTACATCTGCAAAGACCCTATTCTATAAAAAGGTCACCATCTCATGTTCTGGTGGAGATGATAATTTGGGGGGTACTCTGTTCAATCCATTATTTATTTTACGTATGATTTGAAGTTATTTTTATTAAATATTGAACTGAATAGAAATTAAGTGATCAGGTAACTGGTCTATTACAATAGATTTAAAGATCTGGCCAGATGAATTGAATAACATAATTTGAACCATCATCTCTATTGGTAACATTGAATAATCCTGGACATAATAAATCAGATTTCTTTGGAAATAAATAAATCATCAAAAAAATTTATTGAGTGATTTATTAACTTCCTGATAGAAAATTATGTTAAAATGCATAGTTCAGAGTCTGACAGTTGTAGAGTACAGGAAATGCAGGTTCAGTCTTTTAATTTTTAATGCTCTGACTAATCAGTAAAACTACTATATAAATATAAAATCTCTAGGAGACAGAGAAAGAACCAAACTAGATGTAATGGACAAATAGTATGGAATAAATGGGAGGCTCACCTCTCTTTTCTGAATTTCCTTTTGACCCCCTTTGTCTTAACTCACAAGCTACTGTCCTTTGATACATTTCAGTGTTTTCTGATCACTGTCTGGCCCAGTCTGGTTTTCCTTTTCTCATCTCAGGTTTGTGCCTGTGGAAGACAAACTGCAACGATTACTCAGATAAACTTGCTGAAATGTCGTGCTCTACACTGTGAGATCATCAACGTCCTCATCCCTCAAATACTGAGTTATTATGACAATCTATGGCTCTGAAGACTTCGATTGCTCCCTATTACCTAGTCTTTCAAATACCATTATTACTGCTTGGTTTTCTCTAAAGCCTTAACTTAGTTATTCCCCAATGTTTGGCCTTCTTCAATATATCCAATATGCTCAGTCTATCGTGAACAACAGAGGCTCATTTATTACTTGGCTTATTTGAATTATAATTTTGCTTACCTGCAATATACTATTTTAGTAGTCTTACATTAGAGCAGTACCAATATCCCAAAAAACTTTCCCTCTTCTCTCAAGTGATATTATTCCACATTCTTGGTATACCTATAGACATTAATTGTCAGGAAAGCAAACTTTCCTGATATGCTGTGGTCATTATTACTTTATGCATATTATTTTCATATTCGCTCAACAAGATATTGAGGACATTCTCAGACTTTACTGTTTTATTTTTTTTTAATTTTCAGAATGCCTATAGAATAGTAAGGAATGTTTGATATTCTCATAGTGGAAATCAGGACCAGGGAAGGAGAGAGGTAGTAGAGCTTAACAACTCAAACTTTTGGTAAATGGACAAATGGACATAATAGATATTATGGTATTTAGACTACCCAATGAGTTCCCTGGTTCAACTATCACAGAACCCCAATCTCTCCTGTACAAGTGAGAGATAATACAAGTCACCTGAAGCCTGAAGCCAACTTGCCTGAATATCTTGCTACTATTATAAAAATCTCCAGGAAAGTTCCCACTCAAGATTCAAGCACAGTTTATAATATAAAAAGCTCATACATATACAATAAGTCCAAATTACATTTTTTTAAATTTTTTGTTTATTTTTTATGTATCTATATATATTTTTAGGATACATTGATTACATAAATGCTACACAGAGATTCCAGGAGTACCCATATGCCACCCCCCACCCCTCCCAACACCCCCCACATACATATCCCTCAGTGTGGCATAATGCCTGTGATAGATATGCACATTTTGGGGCTTTGTCATCAAGCACAGATCACAGTTCAGGCTGTAGATGACCCTCTCTCCCATACAGTTCTGAATGATACAAGATCATACAAAATGGCCTACATCCTCCATTGCAGCATCACCCACAAAAATTCCCAGGTCCCAAAAAAAACCCTGCATTACAATTGCTCTTCCCTCACCCTGCTCCCAAAGTGTCCAGTGACCCTGGCTCCACATAATTTTGCAATTTCTTCCATTGCGTGTATCATAAGTTTATAGCAGGACACCAACAAGTCCATTCTAGTCCATAGTTCTTCCCCCAATCCCAAGGAGTCTGGGATGGTGATGTCCCCCCCACCACCAAGTGAGAGGGGGCTTATATCCCATGGATACGATGCAAGGGATTATCCTGCCTGCAGCTGCAGTCTCTCTGGATTCCCCTGCATAGCTGTCATCCATCATCGACTCCCAACTAGGTGTCCTGGTTGAGTCCATTGAGTTGTATTGTAGGAGTTGCAGGTCCACAGAGTTTCTGGACCCAGTTGGCACATGGTCAGCCTGTAGTCTCCAGTGTATGGAAGTACACCTAAAACTCTGGCATCAAATATAGGTTTGAATAGAAGAGACATTTGGACCATGTTCAGTGAGGACATATTTCGGTCAGACTCTGTCACTCTCAGGAGCAAGGATTCCAAATTAGGGCCCACTAGTAAGGCACCAAACGCTGGGATTATCTGCCCTGATATAGGACCTGGATATCTCCAAAGCCCTCTGGAGGCCCTCTTTTTGGGGTGATATCCATGTTGGAAGCCTAGGAGGTCCTACTGGGATTTGCATAAGTGTTACCTCTGGGTTGCCTTCCCGACTCACTTTGAAGTCTCTTAGCCCTATGAACTCATCTGTCTTTACCATTTCCCCCTTTTATTTGAAGTCTTTTCCCAGTTGTACTGCCCGTTGGCATTTGTTAGTAATACCTCATTGCCAGGGAGGCTCATCCCTGGGAGTCATGTCCCACACTGGGAGGAAAGTAATGTATTCATATTCTGAGTTTAGCTTAGAGAGAGGTCACATTTGAGCAACAAGGAGGTTCTCCAGAGGCAACTCTTAGGCAACCCTTAAAACTAGGCTATTTCAATTTCAACAGCAATGACTCATAAGGCTACTCATCAATAACAGGGGCCCATCAATGGATCATCCTCCTTTGCCAGGTAGTGCCCCTGTACTCAGTGGGATGTTGCTACTCATCTGGAAAATATATATATATATATATAATTTTATTTTTTTATTTTTATTTATTTATTTTTTTACATTTTAATAGCCCAATCATTTAATAAAATCTTGTTTTCCTTTTTCTATTTTTTATTTATATTTTTAATTTCCTAAAATTATTTTGTATTAACAAGTTCACCTATATTTTAACTCTTACATTTAAATACCATTACCATTTCATTTTCCTATTCATTACAATTGGTGACTGTGATGGCTTCACATGTGAAGAGGTTATGGATCACAGAAGGGTTACAATGTGGATGGGAGAGGAGCATTGGAGGGGGGGTGTCAAGGTTGGGGGTGCATGGGAGGAAGTCCACCTGAACATACATAAAAGTCATACATAATTGTTCAAAGGTTCATGGGACATGGTCATAGGGTGAAGTATTAACCAAATTACATTTAAATTAATGCTCCAGAAATACAAGTTTTCTATCCAAGTACCAAGAAAAACTCAGAAAATGGAGAGAAAGTTAGAAGCTAGCTTCTAGGAACAAAGTCTAGGGTTTATGTATGCCTCCATAACTCCAGGGATTTAGACCCTAGAGACTCTTTACTGAAAAGTTTCTTTTTAGTTTACAAACCCAGAAATAAGATGAAATGTTCTCCTATGTGTCATTTTGGAACAATGTAATTTTTTCTATATCACTGGTGACAATGTCTCATCAAGTCAACTTTATTTCCTTAAATATTTAACAACAGAAAATATACAAATTGACTTACAAACTATAAGTATAGTAAAACACAAATGAAAATAAAATTAGCTAAAATGCAACTATTGAGGGATAACTGAGGTTAATATTTGCTATATTATTTTTTCTTTTCTATGTATATATTTGCGTGTGTGTTTAGCTATACAGACTATATATATGCAAAATATGGATTCTTGTTTTTTTTTCATTTAAGATAAAATAATCATCATTGTCCTTGGAAAGCATTGATTTCCTTAATTGAAATTAATTTGCATTTTCTTTCATATAAGGACACATCAATGCTCCATGTTTATGTTAAATAATTAAAGAATAAAAGCTTGCCATCCATATTTTCTTGAAGATAACGAATGCATATTGGAAGCCTGACTAACTCTGTAAAACGAGTGAGTATTGACCACTCCGTTTGTTTCACTGCACCCAAATATTAGTCAGTTAGATCCACTTATGCTTACTCTGGACTCCCACTGAGATTGCCATGAGCTCCTCATTGCATCTTTCCCCACCACTAAAATATCTAAAACTTAGACCAGCCTTAGATTGGTTTTCTATACTGGGCCTCACTCAAAGCCATCAGACTTCTGGGTCACCTGGTATATTAGTCTCTACATTGCATAAGAAATTACCACAAACACAGCAGTTTAAAGAAACACACATTATTTCACAGTTTATGTAGAATAGGAGTCTGGACACAGCTTAGCAGTGTTCTCAGTGTTTTCCAGGGTCTCACCAGTCTGCAATGCAGGGTTTGACCAGGACTGTAGTTCTCAAGTGGAGAAAGATCCTCATAGCATGAATAATTGGTAATTGGATACCATTTATATAAAGAAAGCATAAGTGTGTGTCTGTGGGTATGAGCATGTACATGTTTTTTTAATTTTTGAACATTAAAAAAAGTGGAGTAGATTTTTCAGGTAGAAAAATTGCTTGGTACAGATTTTTTGCCTTATGTTTTGATTGTATTAGGTTAATGTATTACCTAATCAAAAACCTTTGTATTTAATTAATCACAAATATATATGTGTATATATATACACATATATATTTTAACTACCGGGAATGTGGATTGAACCTGGGACATTATATGTGGGAAGCCAGCACTCAACTACTGAGCTACTCTGTCTCCCCCAAGTTGTTTTTTTTTTCATTTGTTTTGTTTGTTGTTTGTTTTGTTTTTAGGAGGTACCAGGAATCAAACCTGGAACTTTATGTGAGAAGCAGGTGTTCAATCACTTGAGCTGCATTTGCTCCCAATCATAAATGGTTTTAATGCTGAAATTAATGACTCAAAAAGGTTGGCATGGCCTCCAATTTTTATGGCTACCAAAGTATCTGTGTCTCTCTCTTTCTCTCTTTGTATGTGGACTGACAGATACTCATATACCCAAACATGCATTCATATATCTATAATATTATATTCACATTTTGTGTATTTAGATATCATTTACCAATTATTACTACTATGTTATTCTTATTCAATTTTTCTGAAGCACTGTATTTTGGAGACTCTTCTATTTAAATAAATATAAAAATGACCTAATATTTTTAATGGTTGCATGGTTTGATTGTATCAAGATGCTATAATTTATTAGCCAAACATATAGGAAGGGGCATTTGGAAGTCTCCAGTTTTTTGCTGTTAAAAAATAATACTTCAAAATATTCAAACATACATTCCTTTATATCTGTTTGTAAAAATATCTATAAAGTTAATTCTCAGAAGCAGAATTGCTGGGACATAAGGTATATTTTTATTTAGATGTGTACTAACAGGTAACTGTCCATGGTAATTCTACCAAAATTCACTCTCACCAGCATTTATGAGATTTGTTGATTCTCTGCACCTAGCTGTGGTGGGCAGAGTTGCACTGTACAAATTCCACTTCAGGGAAGGCTATGGTCTCCCAATTGTTAACTCTT
>PVKH010046692.1:0-10372 GCA_004027955.1 Chaetophractus vellerosus | reverse complement strand
TGTGTCACAGTGATGAAGGATATATATGTGGGAGGTTGTGGGAGGCGTGGGAAGTGGGACATATGGGTACCCCTAAAATTTCTTTTTTTTTTTTTTTTTTTAAAGATTTATTTATTTTATTACATATCTCCCCTTCCCCCCCGTTGCGGGGACGCGCCGAGACTTGGTCACTGCGCAGGCGCGGCTTTCCCCGCTTGTGGGCGGCTTCTGCTTCCATCACGGCCGGCTTTTTCAGTTCGCGGGTGGCTGGCTGTGCTTGATTTGCAGGCGACCTGCCCTGCCCGTGGCGGCTTTTGCCTATCCGTGGCAGCTTTTTGCCCTGCCCACGGCGGCTCCGGCCCGCCCATTGCGGCTTGCCATTCTCAAGGCGGTCTGCCCGCTAGGAGAGGTCCCCGGGAACCGAACCCAGGGCCTCCCATGTGGTTTCCCAGCGAGCTCTTTATCCACTGAGCTATCTAGCCGGGCCCCTACCCCTAAAATTTCTATGTAACATTTATGTAATCGATGTATCCTACAAAAAATTTTTTTATTAAAAATTAAAAAAAAAAGAGATGAATGGATAAAGAAAATGTAGCACATCCATACAATGGAATACTAAGCAGCCTAAAGAGAAATGAAGTGCTGGTACGTGATACAACATGAATACACCTTGAAGACATTATGTTGCATTAAATAAGCCAGACACAAAAGGACAAATAGTATATGATTTCTCCTATATGAAACACTTAGAATAAGCAAATTCATAGAGAGAGAAAGCAGAATAGTGGTTAGTAGGGGTGAGGGAGGAAGGGTGGGGAGTTATTGCTAAATGAGTATGAGTTTTGTGTGGGATGATGAAAATAGCCAGGAAATAGGCAGTGGTAAAAGTTACACAGTATTGCCAATGTACTTAATTTCAAAGAATTGTCCACTTAACATGGTCAAAACGATTTTTTTTTAGGAGGTACCAGGGATTGAATACGGGACCTTGTACATGGGAAGCAGGTGCTCAACCTCTGAGCTACACGAACTCCCCTAAAATGACTGTTATATACATTTTACCACAACTAAAAATAAATGAAAAAAAACAACAACAACAAAGGAAAAACACATATCCAGATAAACAAAACGAAACATTTATTGCCAGCAGACTGGCCCTATGATAAATACTAAGAGGAGTCTTCCAGGCTGAAATGAAGGGTACTAGACAGTAACCTGAGGGAAGCGGGGGTGGCTCAAGCGACTGGGCTCCATCTACCATAGAGGAGGTCCAGGGTTCTACTCCCGGGGCCTCCTGGTGAAGGCGAGCTGGCCCACACAGAGTGCTGGCCCGTGTGGAGAGCTGGCGCAGCAAGACGACGCAACAAAAAGAGACACAGAAAAGAAACAATAAGAGACACAGCAGACCAGGGAGCTGAGGCGGTGCAAGAGATTGAGCGCCTCTCTCCCATTCAGAAGGTCCCAGGATCGGTTCCCGGTGCCACCTAAAGAGAAGACAAGCAGACACAGACAGAGAGCAGACAGCGAGCACAAAACAATGAGGGGCGGGGAGAGGAATAAATAAATAAATAAATCTTAAAAAAAAAAAGACTAACTTGAATCCACATAAAGAAGTAAAGAGCACCAGCAAAGCTGACTACATAGGCAAATATGAAAGACTGCATAAACGTATTTTTGTTTGTAATATTTTTCTTCTCCTACCCGAATCAAAAGGCAGCTGCAGGGAAGCAGATGTGGTTCAAGCAATTGGGCTCCCGTCTACCATATGGGAGGCCCCGGGTTCGTTTCCCAGGGCCTCCTGGTGAAGACGAGCTGGTCGGCACCGCAGAGAGCTGAGCTGGCAAAGCATGACGCAACAAAGGGAGACACAGAGGAGAGACAGTGGGAGACGCAGCAGAGCAGGGAGCTGAGGTGGCTCAAGCAATTGAGCGAGTCTCTCCCACTCCAGAGGTCCCAAGATTGGTTCCTGGTGCCTCCCAAAGAGAAAGATGAGAAGGAAAAAGACAAGCAGACAGGGAAAGAACACACAGCGAATGGACACAGAGAGCAGGCAGCTAGCCCAAACAATGGGGGCAGGGAATAAAAAAAAAAATTCTTTTTAATTTAAAAATTACTACTAACTATAGTCCATATCTTAAAAAAAAAGGCAACTGCTTAAGTCAATAATTATAAAACCATATCGAAGAAACTTATAATACATAAAGAAGGGGAGAGGGAACAGAGTTATGTTGAAAGTAAATTTTGTATACTATTCAAATTAAGTTGGCATTCATTCAAATTAGATTATTTGAAATTAAGATGATCATTGAAATCTCCAGGGAAGCCATTAAGGAAACAACTCCAGAACATATATTAAAATGTTATACTATAAAAGTATCCATTTAATGCAAAACAAAGCAGTAATGGATGTATAGAAAAACATAGAAGAAAATAGCAAAATCATAGACATCAAATCACAAGCTAAGTGTATGCTGTCTACAAGAGACTCACTTTCTATTTCAAAGACACAAATAAGTTGAGGGTACAAGATGGAAAAATATATACCATGCAAAATGTAACCTAAAGAGAGCTAGAGTGCCTATACTAACTGGAAAAAAACATAGACTTGTATACAAAAATTGTTACTAAAGATAAATAAGGACATTTTATAATGATAAAAGGGTCAATCCATCAGGAAGCTATAACAATTATAGACATATATGCATCTAACCACAGAGCCTCAAAATACATAAAGCAGGGGAAAATAGAAAATTCAACAATAAAAGTTAAAACTTTCAGTATGCCATTTACAATAACGGATGGAACAACTAAGCAGAAGATAAAGAAATAGAAAATGTGAACAAACTATAAACAAAATAGACTTAGCAAACATCTATAAAACACTCCACCCAACAGCAGCAGAAGATATTTTCTTCCTGAGTACACAGGAAACATTCTCCAGGATGGATTACATGAGGACCAGGTAAAAGGATTGAGAAATTATGAAAAATGTTCCCCAACCTCAATGAAATGAAATTAGGGATCAATAACAGAAGAAATGGGGGTATGATACTCCAAAATAACCAATTAAACTAGGAAATTAAAAAACTACTTTGAGATGAATGAAAATAAAAACACAACACATCGATGCAGTAAACCTGTGCTTAGCGAGAAATTCATATTGTAAGTGCCCATATTGAAAAAGATGGCACATCTCAAATCAATGTCCTAACTTCCACTTTATGACACTAGAAAAAGAAGAGAAACTAAACCCAAAGCAAGCAGAAGGAAGGCAATAATGACTATTAGAGTGGAAAAAAATGAAAGTGAGAATAAAAAAAGAACAAAGAAAATCAAGAAAGGCAAAAGTTGGTTTTTTGAAAAGATCAACAAAAACGACAAACCTTTAGCTAAACCCACCAAGAAAAAAAGAGAAAGGACTAAAATTACTAAAATCAGGAATGAAAGAGGGGACGTTACTACCAACTCACAGGAAAATGTTTTTATAAAGTATCATAAGGACATACTATGAACAACAAATTACATAACGTAGGTGAAATGGATAAATTCCTAGAAGATACAAACTATCAAAACTTACACAAAAAGAAATATAATATCTGAATAAGTGATAACAAGTAAAGAGATTGAATAAGTAATAAAAAATTCTGTTTTAAAACTTCCCACAAAGAAAAACCCAGGCCCCAATGGTTTCACTGGTGAATTCTACCAAATATTTCAAGAGTTAACACTAATTATTCACAAAGTCATCCAAAATTTTTAAAATTAGAAGAGGAAACACTTGCCAACTCTTTATATAGGACCAGTATTACCCTAAAACCAATATAAGACAAAGTCACCAAAAGAAAAGAAAATTACAAACCATCATCTCTAATGAATATAGATGCAAAAATCCTCAACAAATACTAGTGAACTGAATCTAGCAACATATGCAAAGGATTAGATGCTATGATCAGGTTGGATTTATCCCAGGAATGCAAGGTTCTTTTTAACATTTAAAAATCAATCAATGTAATGAACCATATTAATAGGATATAGGACAAAAACCACATGAACATTTCAATATATGCTGAAAAAGCATTGGCAAAATCTATCACTCTTTCATGATAAAAATATTCAACAAAGTAGGGAGAGAAGGAAATTTCTTCAACCTGACAAAGGTCATCTATGGGAAACCCACAGTTAAAATCACACTTAATGTGAAAGCCTGAATGCTTTCCCCTTACTATCGGGATCACGGTCAGGACGTCCATTCTCACTGCTTCTACTCAACGTTGTACTGGAGGTACTAGCCAGGGATAAAGTCACCCAGAGTAGAAAGCGTGGCAATGTACAGGGAGTGGATGTAACTCAAGCATCTGAGCACCTGCTTCCCACGTATGAGGTCCCAGTTTTGATGTCCGTAAACTCCTAAAAACAAAACAACAAACAACGATAAAACCCACTCCGGGGGCAATGTAGCTCAGTGGTTGAGCGCCGACTTCCCACATACGAGGTCACAGATTCAAATTCCAGCCCTGATATTAAAAAAAAAAAAAAAGTGTGGCAATTTGAAATTATTTTATGAATCCCAAAAAGAGAAATATTATGTTTTAAACTCATCTATTCCTGTGGATGCAATTCCCTTTGATTGCATTAAACTCAGTTGAGGGCCTTTGATTAAATTACTTGATAGATGGCTGTAGGGCTTTTGGACTACATCAGTGAGGCGTGAGCCAGCTTGGGCCTCTGCCCTCTGTCTGCGTCTGATATAAATGGAGACACACAGAGAGACAAACACAGACACAGATACAGGATGCTGCCATATTTGATTCTGCAATGATGAGAGAAAGGACTCCAGTTTTGCCCACAGCTGAGCTGCAAGGAGAGAAGCCCTCAAGAGGCTCAAAGAGCTGAGGCCCAGGAAGAAATGAGCCATATGCCTAATAGCTCACAGCTGAACTTGGGAAGAAACTGGGGCAGCCAAGACAGAGAGAGGAGGCCTGGTAAGAGCCAAGCCCTCTGCCAGGCTTGCCCACAGCTACAGAAAGGCAGAGACTGCGGCAGATATCGGCGGCCATCTTGCTTCCCCACGTGGCAGCTGGCCGGGGTGAGAAAGCACCTCTTATGGCGTCTTGGGTTGGAACTGTGAGCTTTTATCCCAAATAAATCCCCTTTATAAAAGACAACCCAATTCTGGTACTTTACATCAGCAGCCCTTTGGAAAACTAAACCAAAACGGAACTATTTACAGATGGCATGATCTTGTGTATAGAAAATCCTAAGGCATCCACTAAAAAAACAATAATGAAGTAATAATGAGGTCAGCAAGGTTATAGTATATAAGATCAATATAAAAAATCAATTGCCTTTCAATAGCAATGGATGATACAAAATGAAATTAAAAAAACAACTCCATCTATAACAGCATCAAAAAGACAGGGGAGAATCACTTGGAGCAGTGTGAAGAAATGAAGATCATTAGTAAAGGCAACTAAAAGGGTAAATGCAAAACCCAGTAGTACTGTATCCTCAATATACAACTCTATTCCTTAATTCATATAAGAATCAGAATACAATTGAACAAGAAAAAGTCATATTTCCTGGTAACAGCTGTGCAAAATATAAAGTCATAAAGTGAGAAGCAGAGAACATGAATGCTATTGAAGCTAAGTTGGAATTTTTTTCAAATTAATAGGCTATAGATACATTTAGTTTGTGTAATATAAACCTCATGGTAACCACAAATAAATTATTTTTAAAATATTCAGAAAGAGAAATGAGAAAGGGATCAGTCAGATAAATCACAAAAGATCAGCTATACAGAAAAAGAGGTTGCAATAAAGGAGAAGAGAGACAAAAAAAAATATGACATATATAAACCATAGGACAAAATGGCTGAAGAAAGTACTGCCTTTACAGTAATAATACTGAATGTTAATGGATTAAACTCCTCTATCAAAAGATACAGGCTGACAAGCTGGATAAAAAAAGCATGATCCAACTATATGTTGTTTACAAGAGACTCACCTTAGACTGAAAGATGCAAATGGGTTGAAAGTGAAAAGATGGAAAAAGATATTCTATGCAAATGTTAACCAAAAATAACCTGGGGTAGCTATACTAATATTGGACAAAATAGACTCTAAGTTATAAGAGTTTGAAGGACACTATACATTAATAAAAGGGACAATGCACCAAGAAGAAATAACAATCATAAATATTTATGCACATAGCCAGGGTACCCCAAAATACATGAGGCAAACTATGGCAAAACTGAAGGGAGGAACAGGTGTAGTTTAGTGTATGAGCACCTGCATTGCCAGTTTCAATTCCCGATATCGCCTAAACAAAACAAAACAAAACAAAACAAAACAAAACAAAAACAACAGAAGGGAGACATAGACACTGCTACAATAATAGTTGGAGACTTCAATATACCACCTTTAACAATAGATAGATTATCTAGACAGAAGATCAAAAAGGAAACAGAGAACTTGAATAATATGATAAATGAACTGGACCTGACAGATATAAACAGAACACTGCACCCCAAAACAGTAGAATATACATTCTTCTCAAGTGCACATGGATCATTCTCCAGGACAGAATACATGTAGGGTCACAAAACAAGTCTCAATAAATTTAGAAAGGTTTAAATCATTCGAAGCATCTACTCTGACTACAATAGAATGAAGATGAAAATCAATAACAAGCAGAGCACTGGAAAACCCACAAACATATGGAGGTTAAATAAAATTCTCTTAAACAATCAGTGGATCAAAGAAGAAATGCAAGGGAAATTAGTAAATATCTTGATACAAATGAAAATGAGAACACAACATATCAAAACTTATGGGAGGCAGTGAAGGCAGTGCTGAGAGGGAAATTTATAGCCCTAAACGCTTACATTAAAAAAGAAGAAAGAACTAAAATCGCTGACCTAACTGCATACCTGGAGGAACTAGAAAAAGAAAAGCAAACTAATTCCAAAGCAAGCAGAAGAAAAGAAATGACAAAGATCAGAGCAGGAATAAATGAAATTGATAATTATAAATAGTAGAGAGAATTAACAAAATTAGAAATTGGTTCTTTAAAATGATCAGGGAAAGCGGATGTGGCTCAAGCCCTTGGGCGCCTGCCTACCACATGGGAGGTCCCAGGTTCAGTTCAATAGCAAGGCAGCGAGTCAACACACTGGCACGGTGAGATGATGCAATAAGATGATGCAACTGAGGAGACAAGGAGAGACACAGCAAGCAGGGAGAGGATGTGGCCCAAGTGATTGGGTACCTCCCTCCCACATGACGTTCCTGGTGCCTCCTAAAAAAAAAAAAAGAAGAGGAGGAAATGCAGAGAGCAGACAGTGAGCACAAACAAGGGTGTGTGTGTGGGGGGAGAATAAATAAATAAATCTTTTTTTAAAAAAAGATCAATAAAATTAACAAACCCTTAGCTAGACTGACAGAAAAAGAGAGAAGATTCAAATAAATAAAATCAGAAATGAGAGGGGAGATATTACCACTGATCCCACAGAAATTAAATGGATACTATGAACAATTGTATGACAACAAATCAGACAACCTAGATGAAACGGACAAATTCCTAGAAACACACAAACAACTTACACTAACTCTACAAGAAATAGAAGACCTCAAAAGACCAATTACAAGTAAAGAGATTGAATCAGTCATCAAAAACCTCCCAACAAAGACAAGCCCAGGACCAGATGGTTTCACAGGTGAATTCTACCAGTCATTCGAAAAAGAATGAATACCAATCCTGCTCAAACTCTTCTGAAAGGTTGAAGAGGAGGGAATACTACTTAACTCATTCTATGAGGCCAACATCACCCTAATAACAAAGCCAGGTAAAGATACTAGAAGAAAAAAAAATTACAGACCAATTTCTCTTATGAATATAGATGCAAAAAAATCCTCAACAAAATACTTGCCAATTGAATCCAACAGCATATCAAAAGAATTATACACCATGATCAAGTGGTTCAACATAAGAAAATCAGTTACTACAATATATCACATAACAAAATGAAGGGGAAAAACACACAATCATCTCAATTGATGTAGTAATTGTATCTGGCAAAATTCAGCATCCTTTCTTAATGAAAAAAATAACTTAGAAAAATAGCAATAGAGGGAAACTTCCTCAACATGATAAAGGGCATGTATGAAAAACCCACAGCTAACGTCATACTCAATGGTAAAAGACTGAAAGTTTTCCCTCTAAGATCTAGAACAAGACAAGGATGTCCACTGTCACAACTGTTATTCAACATTGTACTGGAAGGTCTAGCCAGAGCAATTAGGCAAGAAAAAGAAATAAAAAGCATCCAGATTGGAAAGGAAGAAGTAAAACATTCACTATTTTCAGATGGAGTGATCCCATATATAGAAAGTCCCCCAAAAATCTACAATAAAACTACTAGAGCTAATAAATGAATTCAGCAAATTGGCAGGGTACAAGATCAACATGCAAAAATCAGTAGTGTTTCTATACTCCAGTATTGAGAAAGCTGAGGAGGAAATCAAGAAAAAAAATCAATTTACAATTACAACCAAAAGAATCAAATATCTAGGAATAAATGTAACCAAGGATGTAAAGGACTTATACACAGAAAACTACAAAACATTGCTAAAAGAAACCAAAGATGTTCTAAATAAATCGAAGGACATCCCATGTACATGGATTGGAAGAATAAATATTGTTAAAATAAGATGCCAATTCTACCCAAAATGATCTACAGATTCAATGCAATCTCAATCAAAATTCCAACACATCACTTTGCAGAAATGGAAAAATCAATTATCAAATTTATTTGGAAGGGTAAATGGTCCCAAATAGCCAAAAACATCTTGAAAAAGAAGAATGAAGTTGGAAGACTCACATTTTCTTACTTTAAAGCATATTACAAAGCTACAGTGGTCAAAACAACATGGTACTGGCATAAGGATAGATATATTGATCAATGGAATCGAATTGAGAGTTCAGAAATAGTCTATCACAGCTATGGCCAATTTATTTTTTTTAAGATTTATTATTTATTTAGTTATACATCCCCCCCTTGCTGCTTGTTCTTGCTGTATTCATTTGCTTTGCATTCTTCTGTGTCTGCTTGTCTCCCCCCGCTGCGGCATCCCACCAAGTCAGCTCACCGCCCAGTGGCTTGCCTGCTTTGTGGCGGCTTGCCTGCTCCACGGCAGCTTGCCTGCTCCATGGCAGCTTGCCTGCTTGTGGTGGCTTGCCTTCTCGAGGAGGCCCCGGGAACTGAACCTGGAGCCTCCCATGTGGTAAACCAGAGCCCTACCAATTGAACCACAGCTGGTTCCCCCAGTTGATTTTTGACAAGGCTGCCAAGTCCACTCAATTGGGAAAGGATAGTCTTTTCAACAAGCAGTGCTGAGAGAACTGGATATCCCTATGCAAAAGAATGAAAGAGGACCCCTATCTCACTCCATATTAAAATAATTAACTAAAAATGGATCAAAGACCTAAATATAAGAGCCAGGACTATAAAACTCCTAGAAGAAAATATAGGGAAACATCTTCAGGGTCTTGTTTTAGGCAATGGTTTCTTAGACGTTACAACCAAAAAGCACAAGCAACAAAGGAAAACATAGATAAATGGGAGCTCCTCAAAATTAAAATCTTTGTGCATCAAAGGACTTTGTCACAAAAGTGAAAAAACAACCTACTCAATGGGAGAAAATATTTGGAATCCACGTATCTGGTAAGGGTTTAATGTCCAGAATACACAAAGAAACCATACAAATCAACAACAAAAGACAAATAACCCAATTAACAAATGAACAAAAGACTTGAGTAGACCTTTCTCCACAGAGGAAATACAAATGGCTAAAAAGCACATGAAAAGATGCTCAACATCACTAGCTATTAGGGAAATGCAAATCAAAACCACAATGAGATGTCATTTCATGCCCACTAGAATTACTACTATTAAAAAAACAGAAAATGACAAGTGTTGGAGAGGCTGTGGAGACGCAGGAACACTCACTCATTGCTGGTGGGAATGTAAAATGGTGCAGCTGCTGTGGAAGACAGTTCGGCGGTTCCTCAGGAAGATAAACACAGAGCTGCCATATGACCCGGCAATCCCACTACTAGCTATATACCCAGAAGAATTGAAAGCAGGGAGTCTAACAGATATTTGCACACTTATGTTCATGGTGGCATTATTCACAATTGCCTAAAGATGGAAACAACCCAAGTGTCTGTCAACCAATGAATGGATAAACAAAATGTGGTATAAACATATGACGGGATATTATTTGGCTGTAAAAAGGAATGAAGTCCTGACGCATGCAACTACGTGGATGCACCTTGAGGACATTGACTGAAATAAGCCAGGCATAAAAGGTCGAATACTGTGTGCTCTTGC
>PVKH010046691.1:0-10380 GCA_004027955.1 Chaetophractus vellerosus | reverse complement strand
AAAAAATTTTTAAAAAAAGAAAAGAAAAAATAAATTAAAAAATTAAAATAGGAAAAAAAAAAAGAACAAAGGCATCCTCCAACACAACCACAATATAAATATCCTGCTTAGGAATTTTAACATTTATGCAATACTATTATCTATTTAAGTCTTATCCAGATTTCCTCAGTTGTCCCAATATATGTTCCCCACTGTGATCAAAAATCAGTCAAGAATTGATTGGCACTTAAGTCTGCTTTATTCAGAACTGTCCTCCGGCCTTTTTCATCTTTCACGATATTGATATTTTTGAAGAATCCAGGACAACTGTTTTGTAGAATGCTAAAAATTGGTTTTAAAAGAAATGAATTGGGCTTTTTGTACCTTTTTGAGCCTCACTCTGGATTTCATTTTCGTATACTAAATCTTCCAGGCTGGGTGGGGCCACACCATTGTTTGCCCTGGAAGCTGGCATGGGACTAAAGAGAGCCAACCCTCTCAATCTCCCTCTCTACTAACTAGGACTGATTGTTGAGGATGCACCTCCCCAGGAAAGGGGAGGGAGAGGGACACAGCCTGGGCTGACTCAGCTTTTGACCCACATATTTGGTCTGCTGTGTCCCACAAGCCCTTCCAGGCTGGTGGTGGCTGTGCCATTGTTTGCCTTGGGAGCCAACTCGGGACTAGAGAGGTCTGGGACTAAAAAGATCCAACCCTGTCAATTGCCCTCTCTACTAACCAAGACTGATTGTTGAGGACGCAGAGGAGAGTGGAATTTCCTACGTGAGAAAAGGGAGGAGGCTGCCAGCAAAGATTGGAGAACTGTCTCTGAGAAAGTTTGAATTACAAGGCTTAGCTTCTGGGCAGGAGCCTATATCAAATTGATATGCTCTGTGTTGGAGCAAACACACACTGACTACCCATTGAACTGAGAGGGCTGCCAAAGAGCGCCATCTGCTGGCAGACCAAGGAAGTGCATGTGAGAAAATTAAAAGTAATAAGTAAGAGAGCCTTTTTCTGGATCACATGGCAAGTCTATATCCAACTTTCTTAGGAACTGCCAGACAGTCTTCCACAACAACTGTACCATTCTACATTGCCACCAACAGTGAATAAGTGTTCCTATTTCTCCTCACCCTCTCCAACACTTGTTATTTTCCTTTTCTTAAAATAGCCATTATAGTGTCTGTGAAATGATATCTCATTGTTGTTTTGATTTGAATTTCCCTGGTGGCTAATGATATTGAGCATCTTTTCATGTGCTTTCTGACTATTTGTATGCCTTCTTTGGAGAGATGTTCTATTCATATCTTTTGCCCATTTTTCAATTGGGTTGTTTGTCTTTTTGTTGTTAAGTAGAGGAATTCTTTATATATTCTAGATATTAAACCCGTACTTGGATTTGTGGTTTCCAAATATTTTCTCCCATTGTGTAGGTTGTCCTTTTAATTTCATGTTAAAGTCCTTTGAGGCACAAAAGTGGTTTTTGTTTTTTGTTTTTTCATTTTGATGAGGTCCCATTTATCTATTGTTTGTTTCATTGCTTGTGCTTTGGGTGTAAAGTGTGAAAAACCATTGCCCAACACAAGCTCCTGGAGATGCTTCCCTACATTTTCTTCTAGGACTTTGATAGTTCTAGCTCTTATATTTATGTCCTTGATCCATTCTGAGTTGATTTTTGTATAAGGTGTGTGGTAGGGGTGAAGAGACTATTCTTTCCCAATAGAGTGGTCTTCACCCCCTTGTCAAAAATCAGTTGGCCATAAATGTGAGGGTTGAGTTCTGAGATCTCAATTCAATTCCGTTGGTCTATATGTCTGTCCCTGTGCTAGTACCATGCTGTTTTGATTACTGTGGCTGCATAATAAGTTTTAAGATTGGGCAGTGTGAGTCCTCCAACTTCATTCTTCTTTATCAAGATGGCTTTAGCTATTCCAGAACCCTTACTCACCCCATATAAATGTGATGGTTGGCTTTTCCATTTCTCCAAGAAGATTGTTCAAATTTTGATTGGGCATTGAATGTATAAATTACTTTGAGTAGGATTTATATCTTAATGATATTTAGTCTTCTAATGCATGAACATAGAATGTTCTTCCATTTTTTTTACATTTTTTCTTTCTTATAGCAATGTATTGTGGTTTTCTGTGTATAAGTCCTTTACAACCTTGGTTAGATTTATGCCTGGGTAATTGATTCTTTTAGGTGCTATTGTGAATGAACTTTTTTCCTTTATTCCTTGTTCCAAGTGTTCATTGCATGAGTATAGAAACATTACTGATTTCAGGGTGTTGATCTGGTACTCCCTCACTTTGCTGAATTCATTTATTAGCTCAAGGAGCTTTGTTGTAGATTTTCAGGATTTTCTGTATAAAGGATCATATCATCTGCAAATAGGGATTCCAACTTGAATGCCTTTTATTTCTTTTTTCTTGTCTAATTGTTCTGGCTAGCACTTACAGTACAATGTTGAATAACAGTGGTAGTAGTGGACATCCTTTGCCCCAGACTGTCCACCGCTATTGTTTTTTACATTCTTTTCCTTGTCTCAAGCTTCTTTTGCCTGGAGGGCAAATTCTGGGAGGAGAAGCACACTGTAGAGAGCTGTTACATGTTAGTATTTCAATGCTAAACTGGGCCAGGGCCAACAAAGGGGGCACAGACCGGCTCCAACGTGCTCCTGGTAGTGGATCGGAAAGGGTGCGAAGAGCTTCTCCGACAGCTCCCCAAAGTGAGCTTTCCTGGCCTGCCCAGCAAATGCAGCCCTTTAGTTAACTGCCTCCTGCAGCCCTGAGGAAGTGAAGCATCTTTAGGTCTCCACCCCCAATGCCACAGCCTCTGTCCCAGGAGGATTGAAACAATTGCTGCTACTGCCTTTGTCCAGGATGGACTGAAACAATAACTGCCCTCAGAACTGGGCCCCCAGTGATCTGAAGTTGCTACTCAAAAGCTGCGATCAGTGTGATCAGCTGTGCCCACCTCTGTTCTTGGACAAGAAGATTTTTACATCCCTTTCTGTGACCAGCAAGCTAGCCAGGGGCTCGACCCCTTGGAGGCCTGCCGTAAGAGCTGGGGATGGTCCCCAATGGCACCGGTAGCCACCCCAGGGAGAGAGCATTTTAGAGCTCTTTACCATAATTTAGCAGCCTCTTCCTCCTGCCCTTCCCTGGATGCTCTACAGTGCCCTTCTGGCCTCTGGAGTTTCAAAATAGCTGTTTCAGGCAGTTCCTGCCTGTTTAATAGTTGTTTTGGTGGAATAACTGAGTCCTGCAGCTCCATACTCTGCCATCTTCCCACAATCCCCTACCTATGAGACCTTGAAATTGGAGGTTGGCTGAGTGGACGTGATGGATGAATAAATGAGCTTTGGCGTTTGGAATGGTGATGAAGTAAGAGTTGCCAGAGAGACGCTGCAGTGATGGGCCATGGGAACAAGGCCACTTCAAGCCTTACAGTGAAATTAAGACCAGTCTTTGGAGAAAGCAGCGGTGATGAAACTTGTCCCAGACTGAAGAACAACAGAAAACCCTTTTTATAAGAAGCTTCATGTAAATTATCTTTTATTAGATGTTCTTTAATAAAAAATTTTTCTACAAAATACATAATATCCTAAATATTTGTGTACATCAGCTACTTGTTAAAAAGAGCATTTAACTCTTAATTTTGCCATCTAACTCGTCCTTTATCATTTTGTCCAAGGCAAACAGATTTCCTAACTTTATAGCTTCTTAACATGCATGCTTTAGAAAATGTCTTGTAAAGTGTTCATTATCTTTGCTTTATGGAACCAACTTTATTTAAATCAGAAGAATGGTGGCTAAAATAGTTCCTTGAAGAATTTTAATGGACAATTCCAATGGTGTGTGTTTTTGTTTAGTTTTTTATAATAATGGTGAGGAGGAAACGGTCCTTGTAACCACAGAAAGGAAGTGCTGTTTGCCAAGTAAAACATTAAAGTTAGTTTTCAAGTATTTTGTTGTTCACTGAGCATAGCAAACTAATCGTAAATGTTAGGTTGTTGTTGCTACATTAAGTAAAATTAGTGAATTTTTATTTTTAAGCCTAACAACTCATTTCCTTTTGTCATTTTTGGGGGAGTCTCACCCTGTCTTTTGACATCTCCACCCACAAGAATCCCATTTGGAAAGGATGCTCTCCCTGTACGGAGATACTTCTCTCTCTCTGGTGACCATCTTCTCCCCTGGCTGTGTCCAGCCCTCACAGACACTCCAGGGGACGCAGTTTGGTCATATATCACATGCTCCCTCTGATCAGATTTCTCTCCTTTCACTCACACACCTAGCTTCTCCCCAGAGCCCATTACCAGTGGGCAATCTTAAAAACTCCCATCTATCCTGGCACAAACTTTGTACTCAGGATTTCACCACATTCTAAAGAGTTCTCACATTTGAAGGGAACACAACCCATATATTTTCTCTTGGACGCTCGTAAATTATCATTCCCAGATAAAAGAAGTCCCTGGGTACCCGGCTATCCAGTTCATCATATCCTTTTTCAAATATTTTATATATTTATGCTTATGTGTATATTTAAATTTGTAATTAAAATATATTGAACCATCCCCACTAGAACAGATGCCACCCTCAGAACATAGTTTTTCAGGTTATATAATGTTTACATGTAGTTTGTTTGGGTCCAAACCTCACACCAAATATTTTGTTTCACACCCTTCTAACATAATATCTCTTCAGCTCTCCCTTACTTTAAGCTTATATTAATTTTTTATCAAAATGCCAATTCTTGATTGTTCTCATAAACACTCTCCATTTGTTAAATACATTTATTTAGTTTATTATGTTTTTATATCCCAAATAGTCTAATTTTATACTGAAGCTTTTTGACACTGTGGCATATTAAGGACTCATTTTTCAACATCAGGTTACAGAAAACAAATAAGAAATTAAGTTACTGTTGATCTTTTTCAATGATTTGTAAAGAAACATGATGATCCGGTCTCAGAGAAGGCCAAGTGAGTAAAAGTTTCAGAATTCTGTTAAGTCAGAAAAATTTCATGAGGAACTTCTCCCCACCTACCCTCTGTAATTTAATCTACTATTATTTAATTTGATACTGCTAGCCTTGAGCTATTTTATATTCACTCTGAATAGATACATATTGATGAATTTGGATACCATGCCCCTTTTTCCTTTCTACTTGTTTATAAAATAAAACCTGAGGTAGAAAGTTGTGTAATTAATTCATTTTAGGTAGACAGTGATAACTTAGTGCCTCTGAATACCACAGTCCGCTGCAGATAAACACACTTGAACACAACCATAAACAATTACTCTTTGCCAACAAAAAAGGAATATCTAGTGTTTTTTTTTTCTTTTGGAAAGTTTAAGTCATCAAGAAAGATTGGTAGGAGACCTTTCCCTTTCTGGAAGCCGAGCCACCATATAGTTGTGATGCAGCAGGGAAGCGGGAGGTGTGCTTCACACCTGGCCCCTCCTGGGCGCATGGATGAGAGCTGCCCCCAGGCCAGCACCAGCAGCTCAGCCGCCAGCAGCAGCGCCTCCACCTGCACTTGGCTCACCTTCTGCCGCACCTCGGCAGCCCGGTCTGATGACCCAGATGGCAGCCACTGCAGCTGGCGTGGCTGTGGGCTCTGCTGTTGGGCACACGCTGCGCCCTGCCATCACTGGGGGCTTTCGTGGAGGGAGGAATGCTGACATCACTTCCCAGGAGCCTCAGGGAGCCCAGCTGGCACACCAGCAGCAGCAGCAGTTTAGCCCTTGCCACTATGAGATGAGACAGTTTTTGGAGTGTGCCCAAAACCGGCCTTAAGCTTTGTGAGGGTTTCAGCGAGGTGCTAAAGCAGGGCAGATTTGCAAATGGATTCGCCTAAACAAGAACTGAAAATGAAGAAATGGAAAATCCACTCTTATGACCAAGCTAATTTAGTGTAAAATTATAATTGATAGTGAAAGTATAAAGTGGAAAACCACTAGTTAAACCTCTCCTCTATCAGTATTAGCTTCCTTGCTTCAGAATCATAATGGAAGAGGTCGTTCTTATTGTATAAAAGTCCACTGAAATGGTGTCGATTTTGGGACTGGACAGATGCTTGTGTGGCCTCCTTAAACCAGTTGCTGTGATGTTATTATCTATGAAGTAATTAGAATAAAGTGATTTTCTTCCAAAAAAAAAAAAATTGGTGGAATTATGGGTGGTTTTTAAAAATATAATGTACTTAACATTTTTTATGAAAATATATAATTATATAAGGCTCATTTTTTATAAAGAGTGACTATGATGTGTTAGTATTTATTGTATATTTATAGTTTACCTTAAATATGGTTCCTCTTGCAATAAATTATTAAGGATAGGAATTGTTTATTGTGTCTTGAGAATATAATTTTTCAGTACTTTCTCCCAAAATGTGACTTACTGCATAGAAAAAATTTTATCTGTTTGTAAATATTGACTAGACTTTATCTTCAGCAAGCATGAATTTCTTTCATTGCACCTTAATGTTTAAATTTAAAACTTTATAGATTATTACAATTAGAATGTCTCATTTTACTCATCTGTGTTCTGATAGTTTTAAACATTACTAATGACTTTGTTTCTTTTATACCTTTTGATGATGTGCTTGTTACACAAAATTGACTTTACTTATTGAAAACTTCTTTTAGTGAAGAAGCACACTAGTGCTTCTTTGAAATGAGCACATTATCTTTGGCCACTTGGCATCTAGACATGTATCTCCCTTTTCAAGAAAACGTAATTGAGAAGTGGAAACTACCTTTCAACAACTGGAAAATCGTCACATTTTGTCTTACCGATCTTGTTTGACGTCGAGCCATGAAATTAAAACCCATTTTGGAAAACTCATAGATAATCTCCCTTTTTTTTTTCGTACCGGGGCCAGGGATTGAACCCGGGACCTCATATGTGGGGAGTTGATGGTCAACCACTGAGTCATATCAGCTCTTGTAATAGATAATCTTCTTAGGGTGATGTTCCAAGATCTGATTTGTTAATAGTTTTTTGTTTTGTTTACCATCCTTGACCTTTTTTATAAAGGAGGGAATATTTTAATATCATGTCATTTGAAAGGAGGGAGAACTTTGATTGTATGAGGTGCCTCTACTTAATCTTGAATCTTCCTTTTACCTTCCTCAGATGAGTCAGTTCCATGAGCATCTATCATGTAGTGTTACTCTTTATTACACTATCAGATCATACTAATTCTGTTTTTTTTCATGGTATTTTTTGTTTTCGTAGTCAATAACTTAGCTTACAAGGATTAAGTTTAAATAAATTAATGTTTTGTACAGATATTATGAGTTCTTACTTAATAAATATTTGTAATAATGCAGGCCTCACAGTGTGCAACGAGCCAGGGCTGCAAATAGTAGTAGAACACAATCCCTGCTGTTAAGAGGCTCATACTGCAGGGTGACTTATACTGTGCATACCTGATATGCACAGTATAAATATGTATGTACACGTCCTTTTTTGTAAAAATTGCAGCTGATTTTCCCTTGTTGAAAAATCAACACCTTGTTTTCATTTTTAAAGGTGAAACTGACATTTGAAAATGCATATGCTGTGAAAAAGGAAACAACCCAACCAAAACAGAAAAAGGCACAGCCGAATACAAGTGATTTAGTCAAACTTCTGTGGGGAGAAGAGATTGAAGATATCCAGCAGAATATTCTCAACACTCCTCATATTGTTATGTATCTCACCCTTCAACTTGACTCAGAAGCATCAAAGGAAGAGGTGAGTGTGTTCTCAAAAGTACAAAGGAAAAATTAAGGACCTATTATAGTCTTTCAAGTGTCTAATAAGCACTTTTGATTTAAGGAAGAAACAAAGATGAAATAACTTTATTTTATTGTTATTCTTTAAAAGTATCCATATATTTTATACTCCATTGTAGGTATGAATATTTTGTAATAGAAATGTTTTAAAAATAAAATCAAATAAACTATTCAGTTATTGCAGGGGTTCTTAACATTTTTTTGTTCCATGGACCCCTTTGCCAGTCAGGTGAAAACCACGGACCCCTTACTAAGTCCCCACTATACTGTGTATTATTTAATAAATATATCATACCTGCACCAACACGTCCCCACAAGAATAATGTGTTTTGAATTTCAACTCAAGCTCACGGACTCTTTGTTAAAAGAACCCATGAGTTATTGTAAGTAGTAGGGAATATTGATGCAATATTTCCTAAGTCACAGAAACACTTTTTATAGATCACCGTTAATTTCTGTATATATGTGCTTTCAATTAAAGCTGCTTTTTTTAAAAAAAATTTTAACATTGTGTATCATGTACTGCAAAAGAAGGTCCTGTTAACTTTTTCATGGCCAGCTTTATTAAGGTATTATTTATATGTAATAAAATTCAGCAGTTTTAGGGGGCAATTTGATTAGTTTGACAAATGTGTACAGTTGTGTAGCCAGCATTACAGTTAGGATATAAAACATTTCCTTCACCCCTGACTGTTCCTTCATGTCCTTTTGCAGTTATTCCCCTCCTGCTAGCCTTTAATGTAGGTTGATATGATGGTTATTTTCATGTGTCAACTTGGCTAGGTTATGGTGTCCATTTGTTTGGTCAAGCAAGCTTTGGCTTGTTACAGTGAAGGTATTTCATGGAGTTAAATCATTAGTCAAGTGATTGCATCTATGGTTGATTACATATACTATCAACAAGGGAGATTGCCTTCAGCAATGGGAGATGTCTCATCCAATCAGTTGAAGGCCATAAAAGGAAAACTGATGATTTCAGTAGTCAGAAAGAATTTCTATCTCTCCTTTAGCCAGCCAACTTCTCTTGGGGAATTCAACTTCACCACTGAGTTCCCATCTTGCAGCCTTCCCTACAAAATTGAGACTTGCCAAGCCCCATGGTTGAGTGGGCCAATTTCTATAATATCTTAATCTCTTTCTCTGTGTATGTGTATACACAAGCACACACACACACTTATATATTCATATATATCCTGTCAGTTCTGTTTCTCTGGAGAACCCTGACTAATAAAGGTGCTATAACACTAACTTTCTTTCATAGGTTATTAATAGTACATATTCTTTTTTCATTCATTCACTTCTTATTTTTTATTGAACACCTGTTTTGTGCCTGGCTTTGCATTAGGTATTAGTTATTTTTACTTGCAAGTAAGAAAATAATCCCAGTAAAGATAAATAAAATGCCTAAATTCACATAGCTAGTAACTAACAGAATTTATACCTAAAGCAAGATGTTTTGCTTTCCAAATTCTGTGCCCTTTCTATGATACCAAGTTGCTCTTCAACATCGATGTTCTTAGGCTGTTTTGTTCAAATTTTCTGTTGTTATATTTTATACAGATAAATCTTATTTAAATTTGCATATATACATACCATTTTCTTTACTTAGTTTTTTCTTACATCTCATACTGTCTTTCTTGGATCAGCTTTTCTTTTTCCTAAAGCTTATGCTTCAGATATTTCTATTTAGTGAACGTCTGTTGGTGATAAATTGTTATTTATCTGATAATGCGTTTTCACCTCTTCTTGAAGAGAACTTTATTGGGCATTTAATTCTAGATTGCATTAATAAGATTGTATTAGTCAGGGTAGACTGCTATAACCAGCCTAAAATTTCAGTGGCTTGACTTCATAAAAGTTTAGTTCTTATTTCAGTGTAAATGTACCTGGTCATATGGTTCTGTGATTCAGGCCCTCCATTTAGTGGTTCAGTTATCCCCAAAGGTCTCAGAACCTTCTCTTGGATCTTTTGCATGTATTCAGCCAATGAGAGAAGAGAGAGAGCATGCGATATCACATGGAACATATTTGGGGCCCAACATCAAAGTAAGAACATCATTTCTGCCCACATTCCATTGTCTAGAACTGGTTACGTGGTCTCTTCAGAGTAAGGAGGTGAGAAATATAGGCCAGGAAGAAGGTGAAATGAACATATGGCATTGTTTCTACTGCTTAGGTTGATAGTTATTTCCTCTAATCTGTTTAAAGAGATTATCCCACTGTCTTCTGACTTCCATTATTGTTCTAAAGAAGTCTACTGTCGGTCTGTCATTCCTTCGTAAGAAATCTCTTCCCTTCTCTTCAGTTTCTTGTATCTAAATTGTTGTTTAACCTTTCCATTGTGTTTTCTATTTAGATAATTATATTTTTCATTTTTAGAAGTTCCTGAAAAGTTTTTATTTTAATATATTTTTATTAAAGAAGTTGTGAACTTACAAATAATCATGCACATGTGTGGAATTCCCACACAACACCCTTCACCAACACACTACACAGTTGTGGAATATTTGTTACAGATTCTGAGAAGTTTTTAACTAATCTACATTTCAAACCTGCCATGATATTTTGATGGTCTCTTACTGCTTATTCATTTTTGTGATTTTTTTTT
>PVKH010046690.1:0-10375 GCA_004027955.1 Chaetophractus vellerosus | reverse complement strand
TTTCCCGCTTGTGGGCGGCTTCTGCTTCCATTCACGGCCGGCTTTCAGTTCGCGGGTGGCTGGCTGTGCTCCATTCGCAGGCGACCTGCCCTGCCCGTGGCGGCTTTGCCCTATCCGTGGCAGCTTTTTGCCCTGCCCATGCGGCTCTGGCCCGCCCATGGCGGCTTGCCATTCTCAAGGCGGTCTGCCCGCTAGGAGAGGTCCCCGGGAACCGAACCCAGGGCCTCCCATGTGGTATGCCGGCGCCCTATCCACTGGGCTATCCAGCCAGCCCCAGGTTTATTCTTTATTCAGAAGAAACTTGCTACACTGCAGGAAAAGTTACTGTTTCCTCTTCCTGTTCAGCATCTTCTAAAGCCTGTGCCCACCAACTCTAGCCACTAGGGCATGAGCAATCAGAAGCCAACCTAAAGTTACCTTTGCTTAATTATAATAGTAAAATTCACACCCACTGATCAGGCTAAGCTGCCATTTTTGAACATGTGATCCATGGAGCAGTAGATTTGAAACTGCAGATGCTCCTCTTAAGCCTGCCCCTTAACCTACATCACTTCACCTCCTACACCACTCCCCTTGACCCACCTACCTGAAACTTCTTCAGTGGAGGAGACAGACCTAAGGTTTTTCCTTCTTTCCTCCTTGATGAGCTTGTTCACAATAAACTCTTTTCGCAAAATCCTGGTGTAACAGCATTGGCCTCTGTGCACATTTAGCAGTGAGCCCACTTTGGGCAATAACAGTATGTATGAGTCAAACTATATAACATTGTGGAAAAGTCAAAGCCATAGACACAGTAAAAGATCGGTGTTTGCCCAGTGTTTAGGGGGAGCTAGAGAAAGGGATGAATAGGTCGAGTACAGAGCAATGTTACAGCGGTGAAACGATCCTGTTTTATACTGTAATGGTGCATACATTACATTATACATCGCTCCAAACTCATTGAACTTTACACATAAAGAGTGAATCCTAATATAAACTATCGTCTGTAGTTACTAAAAATGTATCAGTATTGGTTCATCAATTTTAATAAAGGTACCACACTAATGCAAGACTTTAATAGTAGGGGAAGCTATGTGTGTGTGTGTTGGGGGAGGATATATGGGAACTGTATTTTCTGTGCAATTTAACTATAAGCCTGAAACTACTCAAAACATTGTTATTTATAAAAAGCAAATTCACATACCAAAGTTGTTGCCAATAAATTTAAAAGTTTTCCAAAATTGAACTGTGTATGTGTTTAAATTTAAATTTGATTTAATTAAGATTGAATGAAATTTTAAAAATAAGTCTCTCAGTCACACTAGCCACATTGAAAATGTTCAATATACATACGTGGCCAGTGGCTAAGATCTAGAATGGTACAGGTCCACAAGTCTCTAAGATGTGAACCTTCTATTACACAGATAGGGGTTGCTTTCCTTTCAAAGGGAAGCAAAATGCATTCAAAAGTTTTTTTGTGAAATTTCAAATAAAGTCACTCTAATTACAACTTATGCATTTCATTTTCTTGTTTTCTGCTTACTTCCGGTTGAAAAGCTAATTATTTCTACAAAACTCATATTATAAGATAAACTTTAGGGTTTATGTTAAATATAAACAATGAAAATTGAAACTATAGTCTTATAATTACAGATATTTAAGAAAATATTTTTCCACAGCTCTTTGAAACAATTTCTCACAATTCCTTTTTGTTTCCTTTTAGACTTTTTTTGTTCTCTAAGACTTAATTCTTAAACCCTTTAAAAATACATCCATCAGAACTTCAATAGGCCTACAAAATAACAGTTAATGAGACAATAATGGTATAGGATGCACTTTTCTAAGTGAGAAATGGCTCATTAATAAATCTGAGTAGGAGCCTAGCAGTAGTCATCCATCCATATTTTGTCATTTCACATTACTTTTCTATTTGATAGATAGGTTATTTCTGTAGAATTATATTTATCTAAAAATTTAAGATAAACATTAGAAAATAATATTCAAATAAATCAATTAAGAAAAAATACACACACAATATTCTTTCCATAGATATATTGATCATCTAAAATATGTATTTTGAATGAAGAATGCGGTAGGAACCAAAGAAGTGCATAGCTCATGATATTGTAGAAAGGATGTATTGAAAACTTCCTATTTAGTTTCTTACAATCAGAAACAGCCAATGGCATTAACCATGCTATATATAAGAGGGGGGCAATATCATATGGCCTATAAATGATTTCACAAATATTTCAAGCTATTTGATATAATTTAGAAAACATAATATCAAATTCATCTTTATCTTAATAAAAGCTTACATATAAATATTAGCTTCTATGCTACCACAATATTTGATTCAATTTAGCTATATTTATTATGCACTCTGTTAGATCCCAGGTATATGAGGCTCAGAGACAGACCAAGATTCAGGCAGGAGTTTATTAGTTCGCCAGCATGGCAGGGGTCTGAAGTGAAACTCCAGTCCATCTGACTGAGCTGGGGAGTACCTTTTGAACCGGCGAAGTTGGGAGCGGTCGGGTGGAGTTGGAGAGAGGCTCAAAGAGTTGGGGTGGAAAAGTACCATGCTTGCTGTTCTCTGGGTTGGGAGTGACTTTCTGAGGTCTGCCTTATGGTTGAGGGAGAGAATGTTTTGTGGTTCCGCGGGGGTGTGAAAAGAGCAGGGGCCAGAACAGAGCATTCTGAGCTTGTCCACTTAGCTTGAGCTCTGGGTCAGTAAGTTACGATCCATCATACTCAACCTTTTTAGAGTGGCTAAACACGTCCAGTGGATGATTTTTAGCAAAGTAGAATAAAAAATGTATAATAGTATAAAGGGGAAAATTCGGTTAAGGAAAAATCAAGAGCGATTATTTCTAATCTAGGATATAGCATTACATTGGAAGTCTAAATTTGTTCTTTTGATATTTCTGTCCTTTGGCAATGACATAATTTCAAGCTATGATTTATGTCAAAATTCCCAGTATATTTTAACTTGAGCTTTTGAAATATTAAAATGAAAGAGAACAGTCAAATTTGGCTTTCATAAGTTCATAAAGCCGGGGCTGGCTCGATAGCCCAGTGGATAGAGCACCGGCATACCACATGGGAGGCCCCGGGTTCGGTTCCTGGGGACCTCTCCTAGCGGGCAGACTGCCTTGAGAATGGCAAGCTGCCATGGGTGGGCCAGAGCCGCTGTGGGCAGGACAAAAAGCTGCCACGGACAGGGCAAAAGCCGCCACGGGCAGGGCAGGTCGCCCGCAAATGGAGCGTAGCCAGCCAGCCATCCACGAACTGAAAGCCGGCTGTGAATGGAAGCAGAAGCCGCCCATAAGCGGGGAAAGCCGCGCTTGCACAGTGACCAGTCTCGGCGCGTCGCCGCAGCGGGGGGGAAGGGGAGATATGTAATAAAAAAATAAAATAAATCTTTAAAAAAAAAAATAAATAAGTTCATAAAGCCAAAGCATTAGTATGAGAATATGTATATACACCTATATATAGTAATATCCTCAATTTGAAGTAAGCCTCTTTTAATGACTGTTGTCTTCTAAATATGTCAATTATGAGTCTATAATTGTTGATCAGACTAGAAGATACTTGAATAATGGATGATATGCTTTATGCTCATATATTTCTCAGTTGTGAATCTTGGGGCAAATTAGCTACTATCATTAAAATTGAATTTAATTAGTAAAAGGGAAAAATAAGTCAATTCATTTCAATGTAATAAAAGAAAATATGTAAATCATCAAATGTGCGGTTCAGACATTGAGTCATTTTAATTTGACATAAGCAACAAAAGTAAAATTATCAATACATAACTTTTGCATAAACATAATAAAGTAGAATCTTTAATATCATTTTAGCTAAAGAATAGATATATTGACAAAGTCAATATATGGATTCATCAGTGGTTATGAGGAAAAAATGTTTCTGTGTAAAAGACCATGATAAAAGAATGTTGCCTGGGTGTATGTTACCTGAGTATAGTTTCTCTAGGGAATTCAGCTTCAATCAGACAAGGTGTTCATAATTTGATGTATATTTCTTCTGAATGTTCAGATTTATGACTGTGGGAGAGCATCTGATATTCTGTTGCAACTAACTTGGGATATATGACTATGGAAAATGAATATGCCTTCAGGAAAAATGTTTTTATCCTTCTTTGGTGTATTTTCCCCTTGTTACTCTGGCATTCAGTCCAATCTATTAATAATTCATAATATGAATAGAAATTTTAAATTTTTAACATTTTTTAATACAATAAAAGAAATTTAAAATTTTAATGGAAATTTGATATGGAAATAAAATAGAAATTTTAAGTAGAAGCTCTGATAGAACATTCATTTTATTATTATCTTCATTGCACATTTCAAGTAGTATTTTGTTTGAAAACATTTCAATCACAGATGGATACATAGTAATCCCAACAATATCCTTGCAAATTGATAAAATATGTGATGATTCTACTGATAAAAACTTAACAATAATCAGAAATTGTACTGCAGTGGGCTTTTCCTAAAAAGGAGATGAAAATATAAAAATATAAGAGGATTATATTTTTAATTTATAATTTTCATATTTGGTAATGGTTTCTTAAAATCATTATAAAATATCTTATTTTCATCCAGCTTATGTTCAGGATGTGAACTTTCCAGAGGCTTAGCATATGAGCACATGTACAACATGCATACACATACGCAAATTTTCCTAAGAATAAATTAAAATATTTTATTTTAATATTGGTAAAACTTTGTTTCATTTTCATTTTCATCTTACATTTAGAATGCTGTCCTTAAATGTAATAGAATATGATTTGATATTTAACTTTCCATTAAATTAATATTTTTCCAATTGTCCTGGAGTGGATTATGATATCTGCATCACTGAGGATTTAGTAGAATGTGTCCAGTCTGAGACTTCTCTAAGGATTTGGTTTATTTTGTCTTGGGACTTAAAAAAATACCCCAAAATATACCTGAGTGATAAATACCCAATGGTCCAAATGAATTTTTTCTAAAAGCCACTACCTGTGGCTCTGATTTGGGCTAAACTTAAAAACACAGTAATATATACTCAGTATCTGAACCAAATCTCCAGGATCAGCTAGCAAGCTAAAAGGAACTTTTTCTCACACTACTATCTTTCCTTTTCTTAAGGCCTAATGGTATGTACAGATTAGAAACCCAAGTGCATAATTCCAGTGCTCAAGAACAAAACTGAGGTAATCAAGGCCATTAGCACCAATTCTTTTGTTACCAGATTCTGGTCTAGGTTCTTGACTTATGCTACAGAAATGAATTTCAGAGTACATCAGGTTAGTTAAGCCAGTAATTTATTAAGGTAAGGATGGAAGAGAAATGGGAGAAAATAACAGATCATGGGTCCCTGGTAGAGAGTAAGAGGCTGAAGATAAAGAGGGGCTGATTTATAGACTACAATTTCATATTATAGACCATAAATGCCCAGATTTTACTTGCGTGTTGATCCGTGCAGGGGGGACACGGTGAGAGCAGGGTGCAGAAGCCAGGAGGGCCGAGAACAGGGCAGGAACAGGGAGCAGGGGAGATTTGACCTGTGTGCCCGCTTTTAAACCACCCCTTTGCTAATGGCATGGGAGGAGTCCCGGGTGTGTGCTGCTTTGATTGATTACCCCACCCATCAATATCCCAGGTGGGGCCAATGATGATGTCCCTGAAGAATATCTGGAGCTTCTTCTGGGAATCTCATTCTTGGTAACGGAAGTCTCGCGAGGGTCTTCCAGCAGCCATCTTGGGGCATAGGTGTCCACATGGATCTCTCGCCAGGTTCCAGATCCATCTGTTGATTCCCTATCTTACTAGCCAGCTTCACTTTCTTCTTAAATACAATTATAGAATAAAGACTCTAAAAGCAAAACACCTTGACATAAAAAAAAATTTGGAGTGGTACATTGAACTTTTGACTATTTATCATTCATCTCATATAAAGCTTGAAAAAAACCTGAGACAGTGAAATTCTCAGAGGCAGTGTATGGCAAGAAATTCAGTCTTTCATTTGTCTGTAAGCCAACACATTTTTTTTTTCTTTCTCGGGCACTGGAAACCTATGACTTTTGCACTTCTGAATCTCACACTGTAAATATTATTTGCAAAAATGTTTATAAGTTTTCAAGTATGTCAGGTGCTCCCAAGTTCAACATGCAATAAGAACACTGTAAGAACTAACTTAGACTGGAAAGTCAAAGAATGCTTTCCTGAGTAAGTATTCTTAAAATTGAAATCTGAGGGATAGATAAGACCTGAAAATATACTTATATTCACCAATATATATTTATTGCATCATAGAAAATTAATAATGATGCAAATGGAAAATTTACATTTGTTCAACAGGGATACATGAAATAAATGCATTTGTTGTGCTTTCTATTTTGTTAGGTATGGCACACAAGACTTCATCTGTTTAAAAATCTGTTAACAATATTTCATCTACAAGTCATCAGTAACGGTAATTTCCATGATTTGTGGCAACACCAATTCTAGTCACTCTAGTCTTTCAAATTTGGGAAAACTACACATAAAGAAAAATGCAGTACAAGTGCATTAACTTGATTATTCATATGGAGATAAAAATCATAACATTCTTAATAATAATAAATTATCATTTTATTTTTTGGAAAGATGATATAATATTTGAAAATTGCATGGTCATGATTAAGGAATTCAGTTGAGAACAAAGTGAATTAATTAATAAAGGCATTATGGAGTGAGTTGCTACATTGAAAGCCAAGCTCAGGCACAAAAGAGATTTTCAGCCAGTGACCCTTACAAGACTTACCAGCTGACTGGTCCCTAGGGGTGGCTATCTACTCAGATGAGGGTCTGCAGCTCCACAAGCCCTGTTAGGGAAATCACATATACTTGTTATGGAGCCATCACCCAGACTTCACCTATCCCCACCACCTTCTCTGGGGAAGTCACAGACACACACTAATTGACAATCTCCTGACCTTCCACTTCCCCCCCCCCTCCTTCTTTATTGTGTGCCATTCTACAACCTGGGGGATACCTTAAATCTAATGGAAAGGCCCAGCCAGACTTTAAACCTGGAAACAGGAAATAAGCAGCCCCAGATTCTTATCAGAACAGGAATTTTTAGGGGTGGCTCCTTCCTCCTGACTTGGATAAAACACACACTCAAAACAGTATAGATCCATCTGTCTTCTGTAGCACAAAGTCGGGCATGAGAAGCTGCCATCTATGGATTCTTATCTGGAGCAGTTTCAGGCCACCTCTGCTTTTTTGGGCTCTTTGTGCTGTGTAAGTGAAAAAGGGATTATTTGCCCTTCCAGACTCTTGAGGCAATGCAAGTAATAAAGCGATCATTTGCTGAATGTATCTGTCGTGCCTTGAACCTGGGTTCCCATGAAACATTAGTGTAGCACCTTGCTCCACATGCCCTACTTTACTTCAAAGATGAGGGACACCTTGCTGCCCAAGTATTGGGTTTTTATATCCCCCAGCGGAAGGGGATCCTGCCAGTGAGCAAAAAGCATTCATCAATCAACCTTTGTGCTGTGGCAAGCAGATGGGCCTGGTTGAGATCTAATGTCTCCCTTAGGTTGCATGTGGTCTCTTTCAAAATGGAAAATAACAAACACCTGCACACAAACAAGTTAAATTGGAAACATACCAAAACTTACATGCAAACAAGCATGAGGAGAAACAGGGTGATCAAGGAGGGCTGGGAGATGGGCAGTATGTCCATGACTTACCCAGATATATAATAACCTCAGTGATTCTCAATAAATATGGATAGAGTGATGGAAAAATTTATACTCAGAAACTTAAAATGCCAAATATTTCATAACCCAAAATAAATAAGTAAAATATATAGAAAACACATGATAGTCTGTGGATTTAAAACCTAGTAGACTTTCTATTTATTGTTAACTTGATAAAGTATAATAAACAACTGAGATTTTCTTTTTTAAGAAACTTTGAAAAGATAAAAATGGGAGTGGACTCAGTTTAGAAGCTAAATAAGTAATAAAGTCACAAGAGCTAAAAAATATGATACTCTAAAATATAGCTTTAATAATTACTAATTAGAAAAGAAGAAATGCTTCAAAACCAAAGTCTATCAATCTTTAATAGTTAGGAAGAGATCAACCTAAATCAAAAGTAAGCAACAAAATGAAATTAAAATGCTGAGTAGGAATCAATATATTTTTTCAAAATGAACGATTAAAGAAACAATTAAAATAAAAGTAGGTTATTAGATCAATAAAGCTGATATCTTGAAAAGGAATGCCCACTTGTGTCTCACTATGCATAACTGAAGCCTGCAGAACCCTGCATACTCCTGAGTAGGTGGGAGACCCCACCCGTCTATGTCTATTATGCTGCAGGCTCAGGAATGCCCACCTGTGCCTCAATATGCATAACTGAAGCTTGCATTCCGGATAGCAGAACTCTGCATAGTTCTGACCAGGTGGGAGACTCCACATCTATTACGCAGACTGCTCCCCTTTGTAAGTCTTGATAGCCCACTTGCTTAGGAATGTACCTATGTAAAAGCCCTATATAAACTGATGAAAATCAAGGCTTTGGGGCCCAGAACTGATTTTTTTTGAAAATGACTGGGCCCATGTGTGTAATAAAGCTGTTCGTCCACTCCTCAGAGTCTGTTTGTGTTTTTTCGGGATCGGATTTCTGTAACAGTCTGATCAAGAAAAAAAAAAAAGAGAGAAGACCAAAAATTACCAGTTTAAAGAATGAAAATTGGGACATCACTGTAGAATAAATAGATATTAGAGAATGTTAAAGGAATATTATGTGGAATTTTTGTCAAAAAGTCAATGACTTAGAAGAAAGGCAAATTCTTCAAAAGACATAAATCACTCAAGCTTTCCCCTCAGGACATGTGAACAATGATCTTTAATGAATAGTAACAAATCAATCTTAACAATGTATAAGAATGGTGATATATCACCTTTAAGTTAGATTTTGTCCCAGAATTCACACATGGTTTAATAACATTTGTCAATAAATCAATATAATTAACCATATTAAGAGAAGAGAGGAGCAACATCTTATGACAATCTCAAAAGACATAAAGAATGTGTTTCCCAAAATTCATCACTGATCCATCATTAAAAATCTCAGCAACAGGCAAAGAAAGAAACTTTTGTAATCTGGTGAACACTTTGGAAAACCTACTACTCATAACATTTTTAATGGTGAAGGATTGGATAGTTCTTAAGATGGGGAACCAAATTGTGTTAACATACACTAGACTATTCAGCACTGTAATAGATGTTCTAGCCAATCCAATAACCAAAATGAAGAAATAAAAGGTGTAGAGAATTGAAGGTAAGAAATAAAACTCTATTTACAGATGAAATTATTGTTCATATAGAAAACCTAAGTATATATGGTAATCTTCTAGAACTAATTAGTGAATTTAACGAGCATACATTTACAAAATTATTTTATTTTATGAGATTTGTAAGATAAATTTAAGGCAAACACAATTTTCCTACTGGTAAGAACAGTTCACAGCAGCTTTCCAGTGTCCCCTCAAGAACCTCATAAGTATCAAAAAGGATATTTAAAAAAAAATTTTTTTAGTTTTAAAGAAGTTTTAGATTACATAAATGTTACATAAAAAATAGAAGGGTGGCTGGCTGGATAGCCCAGTGGGTAGGGCGTCGGCATACCACATGGTAGGCCCCGGGTTCGGTTCCCGGGGACCTCTCCTAGCGGGCAGACCGCCTTGAGAATGGCAAGTCGCCATGGGCAGGCCAGAGCCGCCGTGGGCAGGGCAAAAAGCTGCCACAGACAGGCAAAAGCCACCATGGGCAGGGCAGGTCGCCCGCGAATGGAGCGCAGCCAGCCACCCGCGAACTGAAAGCTGGCCGTGAATAGAAGCAGAAGCCGCCCACAAGCGGGGAAAGCCGCGCCTGCGCAGTGACCAGTCTCGGCGCATCGCCGCAGCGGAGGGGAGGGGAGATATGTAATAAAATAAATAAATCTTAAAAAAAAATAGGGAAAAACAAACAAACAAACAATACGTAAATAAAATAAAAATAAATAAAAAATAAAAAATATATATATAAGGGATTCCCATATGCCCCACTCCCTCCCCATCCCACATTTTCCCACATCAACAACATCTCTCCTCAGTGTGGTACATTTGCTACAATTGATGAACACATATTGGAGCATTGCCACTAAGTGTGGATTATAGTTTACATTATAGTTTAAACTCTCTCCCACACGATTTTGTAAGTTATGACAAGATATATAATGGCCTGTGTCTGTCATTGCTACATCATTCAGGACAATTCCAATGTCCTGGAAATGCCACCATATTACAGCTATTTTTCCCCTCTCTCTTCCCTCAGAACCTCCAGTGG
>PVKH010046689.1:0-10369 GCA_004027955.1 Chaetophractus vellerosus | reverse complement strand
CATAATTAAGATGTTTGTAAATATATACATACATGTAGATATATATAATTATACATTCCAAGGGAATTCAAATATTGTTAGACTTTATGATATTAATTAGGAATTGGATTTATATTTCTAAGTCTGTTTTTTAGAGCTGCTAGAGAGTTTATGAACAAACTAATTTTCTTAGCTCCTACTACTGGTCCAGTGATGTGCAAGGAGAGAAGCAGATGTTCTTACTTAATAACAATAAAAATGCTGTAATGTAAATCTTATGAGTACTTTAGAAATGAAGAAACAGAGGAAAACATGTAAGATTTTTGCTCTCTGTCCAGTGCTAGTACGTATAAATCCAGAATTTGAATTCAGCCTCTAGACTCCTAATTGTCAGCATGTGATCCTCAGCACCGCTTATGAAAATTCTGTGGTGCTATATGCTATCCAAGGAACATTATTTCAAATTAAAATTACATTTTGCCACTCATTTTATTTTCCTGTACTGACTAAATAGTATGTAATTATTTCCATTCAATTAGTGGTTCTTGAAAACACTCTACATATCAGCATTGTAATAAGGATAGCGTTTTTAAAGATATAATTATCTTTTGTCTTATGCATATTCTCTGGAAGTACCTGTCACCCTACTCTGCAAAGGCTTTTAGAAATGCAAAGAGAAAGAGAGGCCATGTCCAGCCAGTAGCTGGTGATAGAAATCTGGAAACTCATAAGTGGGGAACATACCTTAAAAGGCAATTCTTTGGCTTGGTCGTATGTGTTTGTCCGTGTGTGTGTGTGGCGGAGAGGGAAAGATGAAACAAGGGTTTTTAATCTCCAAACCTTTCTTGCCTATGACGAGAATATAACATTGAGTAGTTGGAACAGAATCCCACTATAATCTATACGTAGATAGAACTTTGTACACGGGGATGTGGCGTTTAAAAAAAGATACCCGGAGTGAGAACGACCCAAGGGAGATGAGATTAGACTAGAAGGAAAAGAGCCAAAGCCCCACACTCATCGGTGAGGGGTTAGAGAGACCAGGCAAAAAGCCAAGATAGCTCCATTGCCTAATCCTTTTCCTTTTCTGTAAACTACTCCAGTACCAACGGCCATCAAGAGCTCCTGGATTATTTATATATTATATATATTATTTATATATATATATATAGTGAGCTAGATCCACTTATATTGATTTTTGTTTATTAAGCTGATTTTATTTACAAACATTCCCTATCCACTGAGCATACACTCTCCCTTCTCCCTTCTCCCCACCTCTTGGTGAATTGTTTTGCTTTGTTTTTTAACCTGAACATCAGTGGCTCCTGGTACAAAAGAGAGTCCTGTCTTGCCCTTTATCCTCCGTGGCTTCATATGAAATGGGGCTGTCAATTTAATCCTCAATGAGGGCTGTACATCTTTCACATTTCAATTTTGGCAAATTTGGAGGCCTAAGCATTTGTTTACAGATTAAGTAGAGCACTTTTAAAAAATCCAGGTTTGTTATGTCTTTGAAAATACAAACCCCTAAAAAAATTTGAAGGATTCTGATGTATTTGCTTCTAGTCAATTCCATGTACCACTTAGACATGCCCAGAGTTCTTTCCTAAACACACTCCTTAAACATGAGCAATTTCTTTACATACTTGCACACCCTTTGCCTTTCTTTTTCACAACCTAAAGAGAATTCTTGAAAGCCCTCTCAGCTAATAGACTTAGCTGGCTCCTGCCTGCAGGGCTGAGTCTTCAAAGGCTTTGTGTTTCAAAGCCTCTTCAAGTCCCAGCACACATTGGTTGGGGCTTTAAGCAGTTTCTGATTTTAACTCTTCGAGACATCAAACTTCTGCATTTTCTCTCTATTCGCTTTTATTTTCGCTTGCAAATCAGCCATTTGTTTACCGAGCTCATCTCTTTCTTGTAATTCATGGCTAAAAGGATAGAGTAAACACCGTTTTTCAGCTTGCGTAAAGACCGAGACGCTCCGGAGAACAGCTCCCTTCCAGGTGGCAGTTCGGAGACGCGGCCGCCTTCCATCTAGTGGCGAATCCACCTCCACCCCTGGCCGCTGTCATCACGCCCGCCCTCAGGCTGCAGGAGCAGCGAGGCTGTGAGCTCCTGTGGGCCGCAGCGGTGGACAGCCCCTCTGCTCACAGTCCCCGTGTAGAGCCCAGTCAGGAAACAGCCGTGCCTCGAGTCACGGGCAGCTGCAAACTGCAGCCTGACTATGTGCTGTCAGAGATATCAGCTGTCAGTGTGCCTCAGTGGTGACAAAGAGAACTGACAGATACAGTCAGCAAAGCCAAATGGGAACGAGAAGATGGTTGGGAGGAATACAGATACGCAGGTCTATGAGTTTGACTATTTTAGGCACACAGAACATTTCCAAAAGAGTAGCTACATATAAATAAACAAACAGATGAACTTTTTGAAATGCCCTGCTTTCCATCTTCAAAGTACTTTCAAAATGTTTTTTGACAATATTCTTTCATAATTTGTAACAAATGTCTCGCAACAATGCCAGGTGTTGGTGGAGGGTGACGTGTGGGACCCCTGTATGATGTTATGTGTTTGCTTTGTAGTTCACATCTTTTACTACACACTTATTGTTTATGAATGTTCATGTATAAGTGATATAATAATAATAATAGTGGGTTTGGGAGAAAATACTTTGGTTAGTAGTAATATATTGAGGATACTCTTTAATCATTAGTTAAAAAGGTTTCAGAACAATGCAAGGTATTGGTAGTGGGGTGAGGTAGGAGAGCCTGTGTGATGTTATGCATGTTTGTTTTGTAAGGTCACAACTATTCCTACACCCTTATCGTTTGTGTATGTTTATGTATGAGTGATATACTTCAGTAAATTTTTAAAGAAAGAAAATATATTTGCATTTTATGAATGCTAAATGCTTTTTTTTAACATATCCTTATCATGTCACCATTTCAAATGAGCTTTTAAAAGCTCAATCTGTGAAAATTTCTTGTTCCTATCTCTATTCTTACCTGGAGAATTACAAAGTTCATTATACTATCAGAGGAGAAAATAAAATATTATGTAAAAAATAAAAATATATATATCATTGAAATCTCAATATATCAGCTATGTTTTTAATTTCTATATAATTCATTCTATAATGATTAATTAGTTTCCATGATGAAATAAGGCCAAAATTGAAGCTATATTTTAATTCTTTATTCCTTCTGTCTTGTTTTGGGTATAGATAAACTACGTGCAAAAATTTTTCAACATTCACCCATAGCATTTTTTATTTTGCTGAGTTGTCCCAACAAGGAACATACATAAGTTTGTATAACCACATTATATCAAATTTGTTTGCATAACCATCTTTTCCAGTAGACTGTGAGTTTTCCGAGCATGAAGACTATGCCTTATTCAACTTTGTAACTTTGAAACTAATCTCTGTTCATGACAGATGGTAAGCAATTCATACATTTTGGAATAAATGGTGCAAATAATAAGTCCTTTAAAAATCTGAGTCAACAGAGTTCAATCCCAGCTAAAGTAAAAGAAGAGGGCTTCATGTACAGTGGTACCTGAGTAAGATCCTGGAAATCAGCGCACTTAGAGGAGAGAAGGAAGGATGCCAAGGTGGGTGGAAAGGCATTGCTGGCGGGAAAATTCGTTTGATTAGAGAGCTGGCCGAAGAGGTTCGGCTTGTTCCCATAAGCAGTGGAGAGCCGCTGGAAACATTTTGAGCAGCGTATAAGACAATCAGGATATTTTACCTATTTTCATTTCCAGGTAGGTAGGAAAAAAATGAAGTTGCACAGCTTTGTCACCGCAACAAATTGAAGGAAATGTAGTAAGAGCTTCACTTGTAAACTAGGAGAACCTGATTTGCTCAAAATAGAAACTCATTTCCCACTTGTGAAAAACTAAAGGTTTGATTTACTAAAAATAACTGACCCTGCCTTCTTGGTATCTCTTTGATTTCTGTAATTCCCCTCTTCACTTTGAGCTTGTATTGCTCACATCTGTGATGTGCACTGAGCATACGCTCAAGCAGGAGGCGAGGGGCACACGTTGAGGCAGGAAAATGCTATTAAGAGGAAACCCTCTATTTTATTGCTCAGGGCCTCTTTAGTAGCCGTTTTCTACCATTTAGATCAGTCAGATTGAGCTCTAGAATTCCCAGCACAGGTTAGAGAATGAAAGGGAGCAAAGAATATTCAAGTCAGGGGAAATGTGGAATTTTACCAATCACTCGGGGAAATGGACCCATGGTCCTATGCTGATTTCCCCCAAATTTCAGGCATTAATTTCTCTATAGAGATTTCTAATTTTTTGATGCAACAAAGCTTTTTCTTAAAAAATATGGACACTTTATCTCCACTTCTTTATTTTTTTATCTTTTTTTCTTAAAACAATTTTAGATATGCAAAAAAATCATGCAGAAAGTACAGAATTCCTGCCACACACACTTTTCCTTATTATAAACAATTTGCGTTAGTATGGTAACTTTGTTACAATTGATGAAGCAATATTATTATAATTGTGCTATTAATTATAGTCCATAGTATGTTAGGGTTCACTTTTTGTTTTGTACAGTTCTATGGGTTTCTTTAAACACTTTTATTCTGGTAATATATGTACAACCTAAAATTTACCATTTCATCAACTTTCAAATATACAATTCAGTGGTGTTAATTACATTCACATTGTCATGCCACTGTTACCACCATTCATTTCCATAGTTTTCCATCACCTTAAACAGAAACTCTGGATTCATTATGGATTTGCCTACCTTGGCCATTTGTAAGATCTGGCTGAGACGTGCATAAGAGCAACTTCTCGAATGGCTTCCCAATTCCATTTTAAATCTCTTCACCATAGTAACTCCATTTTATTTTATCTCTTTTCTCACCTTGAAGAAAAATGTTGTGCTTTGGTAGGAAAAAAATAATTCATTTCATTAGTCCTATATCACAGTCCAGCTTCTCCAGCTGCCGAGTCCTGCTTCTATTACCTGCTAGCAACAGGAATTGAAAGAAAGGGCGTTCCAGAATAAACTGGCCCCTGCTCTCCCCATGTCAGCCAGCTTCCCATCAGACCAAATGGGCGATTTCCCCTCCTGGTTTACAAGGCAACCCGACACTCAGAAGCGCTGAATGGCTTGTCCACAGTACTTGAGGGGAAGGCTTGGATTTGTCACTTAACCTTGCTGAGATTCAGGTTTTTGATCCGTAAATTACGGATGTGACCTCATCCTTCTCTGAATTCCCTCCCAGAACTGACAGTCCATGTTCCCCCAGCGGTTAGAGTCGTGCCCTCCACTTCCATGTGCAGCGCCACTTTCAGCGTCGACAGAAAAACCGTCCATGACCTTTGTCTTTTTAACATCATGAAAATTCAGACACACCTTTTTTTGTTTGAATTGATAGAGACTGAGGGCATCAGAGCATAAAAAGTCTTACGGTATTTAGGAAATGAAAAGTGTTGGAAATCACTGTCATGTATTCCAGGAGAGAACGTTACTTTCGGTAGTGCTTCCCAATAGTACTATTTCTAATGAGGAAACCACTCAGCCAGAGCAGGCTCTTCTTGAAAACTGATGCCCATCACTCAACAGGCTCACAGCGCTTCCTGCATGCTTTCAGGGAGCTCGGTTTACAGCAGAGCTAACGCTCTGCCAAATAATGAAGCATCAGTCACTTAGAGATGGATTCATCAATAAGAGCCAGTCACACTGCGGGTGAGCAGTGCATCGGGCGCTAACTGCCTACCTTGGTGTAAGGGTTCTCCTCGCGGCAATTCCACAGGCTCGAGCCGAGCGAGGCCCCTGAGGATGTCACTGCCATCAACTTTCCGTGGTTGCCTCTTAGGAATGCATCTGCTCCTAATATTTCCAGTCATATTTTAGTTCCCTGAATCTCATCTCTTTACTTTTTACCTTGCTCCTAACCCAAATTTTCTAATCATTTGACCATCTCCCTGGCATTTTCATCATTTAAACATACCATGCCTTAGGCTCTTCATATGTCTGCTTGACTCTGCTTTTCTTCAAATAAGCCAAATCACAGACTTGCTCGCATTTTTTTAACCCTCCAGTCTTGTTACCAGATTTAGTCTAGGTTCTTGACTATGCTGCAGAAATGAATTTCAGAGCATGTCGGGTTAGTTAGGGCAGTGATTTATTAAGGTAGGGAGGGAAGAGAAATGGAGAAAATAACAGATCACGGGTCCCGGTAGAGAGGAAGAGGCTGAAGAGTGATAGACAGGGCTGGTTTATAGACTACAATTTCCCATTATGGATTACAAATGCCCAGGTTTTACTTGCGTGTTGGCCCACGCAGGGGGCACATGGCGAGAGCAGGGCGCAGAAGCCGTGAGGGCCCCAAGCACAGCAGCAGGGCCGAGAGCAGCAGGGCTGAGAAAGGTTCTGCTCTTGCTTTTTAAACTGTTAATTATTATTCTATCGCTTTGCTAATGGCGCGGGAGGAGTCCCAGGTGTTCCCTGTTTTGATTGATCACCCCACCCATCAATCCCCCAGGAGGGCCCAATTATAGGGCCTCTGAAGAATATCAGGGGCCTCTCCTGGCTCGAGGGGAAGTCTGGCGAGGGTCTTCCAGCAGCCATCTTGGGGTATTGGTGTCCACACGGGCCTCTCGCCAGGTTCCAGATCCACCCATTGATCCCTATATGAAGCCTGCTTCCGTCTGCTTAAAATGTTCCTGACAATTAACTATATAGGAAGGAAAACAGGCACCATTTCAATGTGAATGTCCAAAAATATTGTCTTTCCAAAAAAAATCAGATATGAAGAACTGCAGAAAACTATCAAATATCAGCCATTTCAAATCTTTCTCACAGACTTTGCAAGAGTTAGTATTGACTTAGCTACATGACTTGATCAGGGCATTACTAAGAAAATTTCAATGATCGCACAAAATCTCCGCACGTCTACTAAAAGATCTTTGAATTCTGCTACATAAAATTTCTTTTTTTCACTGTCTTTCATCATTTATTGATTGAATAAACATTTTATTGAACATTTACAATGTCCCAGGCATGACAACTGGGAATTTTTGGTGAACTAAAGAGACAAAGATCCCAGTGCTTGAGAGTCTGGCATTCCGGCAGGGCCACATGGACAATGCAGGACAAACCTGCTGAACAGGCACAGTAATGAAGGGTGGAAGGTGGTGCGAGATATGGGCGAGCAGAGGCAGAAGGGAACTGCTGGCTGCGGGCAGAGGGTAAGTGCAGTCTTACCTAGGCTTTCAGGGTAGGTCTCCTTTGAAAAGGTGAGCTTTGCATGAAAGAGTGGGTCAGCAAACGGGCAGCAGTGATATGTGAGGCAAGGTAATGAGTGAGGGCTGTGAGAAATGGCAGCGAGACCTGCTGGTGCCATTTGAGCAAAGCAGAGGAAATGGCCCACAGTAGAAGACACAGCCAGAGAAACAGCGGAGCGAGCCAAGTGCTGCAGCAAGTGTTAGAGCCTGGCCTTTTCTCTGAGTGAGTGGGAAGGTGGGGAGCACTACTGTGTTTCTAGTGAAGGATCCACCTGATCTTATGCTTGAAATGCTCCCTTGAGATGCCGCATGGAGGAAAGACTGGGAAACAAGGGTAGGAATCGGGAGGCTGTGCCGTCTATGAAGTCAGTGTATAATGAGGGGAAGGACCCCTGGAAAGTGTCAACAGTGGCACGAAGGGCCCAGATTCTGGATGTGTTTGGAAGGTAATTTCCACATTATTTCCATAGGCATTGGATGGGAGAAATGAAAGGCAAAGGGGACCAAATTCAACTCTCAGTCTTTTAATCTGAGCAATAAGCAGGAAGGACAGTTGCCATAAACTGAGTTGTGGAAAGCTGTAGGTGTAAGAGGTGTGTGAGGTGGGGGAGATGAGGAGTTGGATTTTGGACACTTTGAGTTTGAAATGTACATTAGAAAGCAAAGTGGAGATGTTGCATCTGCAATTAGAATTTATACATCTGAAGGTCGATGAGAGATCTGAGCTAGAAATATGCATTTGGGCATGACTGAAATCTATGTGGATATTAAAGTCTTGTGTATGGATGAGATTATCAAGGGAAGGATTGCAGAGACAGACAAGAAAACGATGAAAATCTGAGCACTGGGACCTCCCAACATTAAGAGATTGAAATGTAAAATAAGGACCAGTTGAGATTGAGAAACAATAAACAGTGCAGAAGGAGGGGAAAGGTGAATTTCCCAAGGCCAATCCACCAGTTGTTGGGGAAGATGGTTATGAGATTTCAATGCCATTTCTGGCCCTTGATGTTTGGTTGCTGCAATCTTTCTGCCTTTAACCTAAAGAACTCATTATTTTCTGACAATCTTCTCTGGCCACCTTTCAAATTCCAAAATTAAAACACCAAGCAAAAAAAAATACACCATATTGAAAGCAATCTATATGCTATCTCTTTCATGGATATATGCATTTATTTAATAACATAAGCGTGTCAGATAACGTAATCTTCTTGCTCACCATCTTATTTGACCTGTCAGTAAGAGGTGAAGAAATTGACCCATCACTCCTACTTGCTATACATTCACTTGTTTTGCAGCACCCTGCCCTCTCTTTTTCATTTTTAAGGATAGTAAATTTCCTAGGGCGACATATTTACTCACAAGTTAAATTTCACTCATTTATTTCTCTGTGATTAAATTGATCTTTCAGATACGCCTGCAATACTGACAGCTTTAACAGTAACTTTGACCGGTTCAGTACATTGAAGTCCACGCGAGCACATGTCCAACCTCTAGGTTTACTCAGTGCGTAACTCTCAGATTGCCTGCCTCCTCCTCTCCTCCTCTTTAAGAGGGCGCCTGGTGGAGAGGTGTGTGTTTTACATCTCTTGGCAGCGTCCTCACACCGTCATGCTGGTCTCGGTTTATGGGATGGCAGTTCTGGGCAATTCCAGACATGTAACAAATGAGGTGTGAATGTGCAGGGTATGGGGCATCTCAAAACATGCAGTTCGTTAATTTATGATCCTTTCTCTGTGTCTGTTTACTCAGAGCCAAGTAACCTTTCAGCATGGTTTGGCCTCACCTCTGCTCTCCTCTGAAATCTCCTCTAAGGTCTAGCGGGGCCTCCCACACAGTTCTAGCCAAGGTGGTCCACCCTGTAGCCCTTGGCTCCTGAGGCATCCTGTCCCTGCCATGGCCATAAACAACCCCATCTGGCAAATGCCCCCACCATGCTCTCAACTAGAGTCCATTCAGAACCAGGGAAGACATTTGGGGTCCCGTTCATGCTACTTGAGGGTTGGGGTTAATTCAGAGACTTGTCCTCAGAAACTCCCTCTGCTGAATTTTTCTGTATCATTGAGTTCACCAAAATATGGTCATTTCCAGAGTCCTTAAAGATTATAGAGGCAGAAGCCACTGTCCTCTCAGTATCCTCTCAACATAGTTTAAAAAAGACTCCTCTTGAGATCTTGAGCCAGAAGAAGAGGTGAAATGATCTTACCACTGGTCTCCCCCACATTTTTCTCTCCTCTGGTCCTCATAGTCCTGTGAGAACAAGGTACATTGACCAGTCCTCCTCTCATCCTTGCTTGAAGGGACATCACTTAGGTCAAATCCTCGATCAATTCTACCATATCTGTTCTTTCTATGATAAAGGAATTGGGGCATATAAATAAACTGAGAACATTTTCATACTTCACAAAATGTAGATTTCATGATTATTTTATGGTTGCAAAAATCCTATTTTGCAAGTCTGTGACTATTAACTCATTCTTCCTCTCTTCATTTCCACTCAAAAACTGTTGAATCCCAGCCCTGTCACCCACTGCCAAGCAATAGATGTGTAAGGGTTAAGGTTAGTTCAACCTGCCAGCCAGGTTGATGGGGGAGAAGATGCTGCCCAGAGAAGAGGAAAAGTAAAAAAATTCCTCAACATTTTTCAAAGATTACCACTGAAAGAAAAAAAAACCACCCACAAAGAACCAATAAATGTTTCACTCCCAAAGAAAATTTATATAATATCTCATAAAGTATTTAAAAAATAGAGGCTGTCTCAGTTGATGTAATGGTAGAACTTTCTCAGGAATCACGAGTGTCTTGGTGGTTCAAGGATTTTTGTACCAATACTCCCATTACAGTAGTCAATTAACATTCACAAAGGTGCACCTGTGCTTATTTTACAGGGGACCAGAGAGGAAGGCTATACGGACCCCGCCATGGCGGCTCAGGATGCAATGGTACCTAAAGCCAGCTCCCAAACGCTCTGAAGAGAACCTTTGTTAAACGTCCGGGGAGGGTCTGTGTCGCCTTACTGCCTGTGTGATGTTTCAGGTGCTGTGGGAAGCCTGCCAGCAGAAGACGGGGGAGCACAAGACCATGCTGCAGGTGATCCTGTGCAACAAGAGCTGCCAGCAGCTGTGGCTGGGTAATT
>PVKH010046688.1:0-10371 GCA_004027955.1 Chaetophractus vellerosus | reverse complement strand
CCCCCCATTAGCTTTTAATTAATCTTTTAATTTATATCACTTTGATGTAGATGGATAAATGTTTTTAAAGTTTCTTTGTGTATCATTATATTTATGCCATTTCATTCTGTAAGCCACACAAAAATAAGAACTACATGGTATTTCCTTTCTATTGTCATAATGTTAATGATAATTGCAGCAGCTCCCATTTACAGTGTTTATATGATACACAAAAACAATCCTGAGAAATAGTTATTGTTACTTTTATAGATTGACGAGGAAACTGAAGCTAAGAGTGATTAAGCAACAAGCTGAGGGTCACAGGGAGGGTACCATGCAGAGACAGAACTTGAATCCAGGGCTGTCTGGCACTAAAGCTCACATGCTTAACCACTGTGCCAGTAGATGGCATTAACCACTGGTCACTCTGGCCAGCAGCTCTGCATCTTGGTCTAGGTGGCCTGAACTAGTCTTTGGGCATGGAAGGATAAAGTCAGAGGAGCCTCAAGCCTTTGTCCAGTGGCGTTTGTGGTTGTGTCCATTCCATTATTCTCTTGGTGATTATGGAAAACTCAACTACCCAAAGAGAGAAACAAATGGTAGAAAATGCCCTTAAGGATAACAAATTAGTAGCCTCTCGACCCCCAAAATGTGTCATTTGACAGAATAGTCTGTTGAATGGCAGCATTTGAGAACTGAAGCCTCCCATTTTAGGCCTCCAGAACTGTTTACTTTCCTAAGACACCCTAGCTGTGCTGCTGCTGCTGTCATCTTCAACAGTGAGTCAGGTTACACTGGCAAATCTGCATATCACAATGAAGACACCCAATAAATATTAAATAATAATTATTGTTTCTTTCACATTTGCTGACAGGATAAAATCCTGGTGAAGAGCCTTTGAGGTCTAATTATTTGTAGGCATTGAAACCAAACTGGTAGTTGAAAAATTAATTGTGGAGCAATCGGAGATGGAGTAGTGGGAATTTGTTTTGAGCAGTGGTGTCACTCTGAAATTCCAAGTAAGATGTGGAGCAATAAACACCAATGGGACTTGCCAAAAATACTGAGCAAGAGTCTAAACTGCACCTAGCATCAAGCCGATTTCAGGTCATTTACGGATTACTTTGGCACACAAATACGTGTTGAGTGAGTGGCCCACTGAATTAATTAATAAGCAGGAAATATCCTTAGGAATAATTATAACAATATGCAGATGACCTCCACAGCCCAAATGAAGGTCAAAAATATTAATAATAACAATTACAGCAGCAACTAACATATACTGAGCATCGGTATGATCCAGGCCCTATTTCAAGTGCTCTACGTGTTATCTCATTCACTACCTACAACAAGCCATGAGGCAAATACTCTTAGCCCCATTTTTAAGTAACCTGTCCAAAGTCACATGGCTAGTGAAAAAAAAAACAGATTTTGCCAGACATAGCAGATTTCCTACGCCATTTTCTAATCTCTTAAGAGATCACGAAGGCTCCAGGTCCTTGAAGAAATATCCAGAGATTATCCCATCCTTAGCTTTCAAATTTTCCATGGAACCAGGGAGGTTGTTTCAGCATTTCCACCAATAATAAATATTTGTGCCAAACAGGGATGGGTTCAGCTCCCCGGGAACTATTTGTTTCTTGAACCTGCTTTGCAAATTGGATTTCCACATAAGATTTTGTTTGTTTTTCAACTAAAGAGAGAAAGTGTTCCATTGGCATAGGTCAGGGGCCAGCAAACTTGTCCTGGAAAGGGCCAGATAGTAAATATTTTAAGCTTTGCCATACACACATTCTCTCTCACAACGATGCACCTCTGCTTTTGTAGCACAAAGACAGCCATGGACAATATGTGAATGAATTGCATGGCTGTGTTCCAATAAAGCTTTATTTACGAAAAACAGACTATGGGCCAAATTTGGCCTGTGGGCCATATATTTGCTAACCTCTGGTTTAAGGCATCCTCTTGTCCTCAAATGGAGTTTGCCTAAACTTTACAAATAGGCAGTTGTCTTGCTTGCTCACAAAGAGAAGGTATATCATCCAACCTTTGTTTTTTTTGTGTGTGTTTTTTTTTTTTTTTTGAGGTACCGGGACCGGGAGCTTGAACCTGAGACCACATATATGGGAAGCTGGCACTCACCATTGAGCCACATCAGCTCCCCTGAGTTGGTTTTTTTGTTTGTTTGCTTGTTGTTTGTTTTTGTTTTAAGGATGCATCGGGGACCGAACCCAGGATCCCCCATGTGGGAAGCAGGCACTCAACTACTTGAACCACATCCACTCCCCCCTCCATATTTATTAAAGCCCATCATTAGAAAGCCTATGCCCCAATTTAAGAGAAAAGGAAACTGATGTATATTGAATGTGGACTTGGAGCCAGGTACTCTATTATAAGTTCTACATCTAATTGAATCCCCCTTGTGACTGTGTAGGGTGGATTCTATGATCCCATTTAACAGGGAAGGAATCTGAGGCTTAAAGAGAAGAATCCACATGCTCTAGGTCACCTAAAATAGAAACTAAAGTCAATCCAAAGTCTCACTACATGGCATCACACCACTTTGACATGGCTTAATGCCACTTTTCTTGTCCTGTCAGGTGATACAGTGGAAGGTCATTGAGCAGTCAACCTCTGCCTTTTTTTCTCCTGGAAAAACAGTTCAAGTTCACTTCATAACCTTGCAATTTCAATCAGCTGTTCTCCCATCTTTGCTTCCTATTCCTTTATTGTCTTTCTTAGCAGACTGCATTGGGGACTTGTATTTAGCTGGTGATGCTCCATGAGCCATATGTATTTTACAGACAGTTTTTTTTTTTTAGCTCTATGCTTTGATTTCCTTTCCAAATCTCCCTTCTGTACTCATGTCTCTCTCTTTAAAAAAAAAAGATTTATTTATTTACTTACTTTTATCCATTTTTACCACCCCTGCCCCGTTTTTGCTGTTTTTGTGTCCATTTGCTGGGCAATTCTCTGTGTCTGTTTCCTGCCCTCTCTTCTCATCCTTCTTCTCCTGTCTTCACTGGATTTCGATCCTTTCTGATGTGGGAGAGAGGCATCCTACCACCTGCACCACCTTAGTTCCTGGTTTTTTGGCATGTCTCATCTTGGCTCTCCCTTGTGTCACTCTCCTGTTAACATCATCATCTTGCTGCATGGCTCAGTGGGGCCTGGCGGTGCACCCACACGCGGGGACTGGTGGCGTACCTGCTCGTGGGGCCTGATGATGCACCCACGCGTGGGGCGTGGGGGGCTTACCAGCTTGCAGGGCCTGACGGCGCACCCACACACGGGGCCTGGCAGCGCCTTCTATATTTTCCTTTATTTTTACCGGGAGGTCCCGGGGATTGAACCCAGGTCCCTCCATATGGGAGACGGATGTCTAACCATTTGAGCCACATCTGCCCTCTGTACTCATCTCTCTTGAATTCATACTATGTTAGGAAATTTTAGAATCATAAACCTTTGGTAACCTCCTTTTGTTTCAAGTATTAAATAGCACCAGCAGCCTGTTTATATGCCACCAGTAGGTAAAGAAGTTAATTTTTCCATCTTGCACATAATGGGTTAAAACTCTGAGACTGGGATATTGATGAATGGGATACTCCAGAGCATATTCCTGTTAAGCTCTCCCAAATGCCTTGGACTTGAGGCCACATAAGGAAGAGCGTCTTACATCTATTTTCAGTTCATTCTTGATTGGTGTCCTTTCAAGAACCAATCAGCCCCATTCATCTGGCAATAGGTGATGGACACCATCCCAGAAGTCAGTGACTTCTAGTGGCTCTCAGCTCCAGAAAAATCCAGGTCCAAGAGCCACCACAGTCTGCCTCCACCCCTGAACAGTAACCTAGCCGTGTTGAAACAGAAGAGAAATCCATCACATGTGGAAAATTCAGCCATCAATAAGCAGCTCTGCGGGCCTTTCAGTTGGGACCAACCACAGAACTGGCTCTCCATCAACAATCAAAGTCTTTAGCTGTGATCAGCCACTTCCGTCACCTCTGAGACTGGCAGGTTTCCAATAAAGCCAATAGCCCCCTCCCCCAGGGCAAGGTCATCAGCAGGAGGCAGGCATTGTCCAGCAATTTGACAACAGTGTTAGCGTACACTCTATTAGCCAGCAGCTACACCCTGACCCCTGACCCTGACATTGACCTCAGACAGCCCTCTCCTGAGGTAGACTCTGATCATTTGAAGTGGCCTGCCCTGCTGGTTAGCATGAGAGAAGGTCCATCAGGCCGAGCGTTCTGTGAACGACAGAGCAGGGCTCTCTGGTTGCCCCTGCTCCCAACAGGAGGCTTAAGGCTGGAAGTTTAGAAACAAGCCAGAGTTGAACTCAAGATGGCAAAGGTGAAAGTTCAGAAGCACATCCATCAGCAGCCTGTCACCAAAGGACGATGTACGAACCATGGGAGCTTTCACCACAGAGATAACTGTTGTCTCCAGACAGTTCTGCTCCTTAATGGAAAAGACATATCAAAATATGGCTTGCAAAATACAAAATAATGGACTGAGCTGTACATTATATGAGGGTGTTAGCTTGCAATGTACTTTACAGTAGAGGAATTAGATTGAAGTGTTATGCCAGGGTAGTTAGGCTGAAATATGGATTATACTAGGAATGTTAGCTTGAGATGTGCTTTATAACACAGTTGTTAAATTAAGATGTGCTCTTCAGAGCAGACATTAGCCTGAGATGTGCTCTATAGCAAAGTTGTTAGGGGAGATGTGGATTCCACCTTGGGAGGGGGCATAGGAGAGAGGAAAACACCTTGGGTTGGATATTATTCAAGGTTATGGAATGTCTGCCACATTAGATTTCAGGGGTTCGAATACAGGGGGTAGGAAAGATCATGGAGTATAATGTTCCTTCCTTTCTCCTTTCTCCCCAGCCAAACAATCTGCCACTTTCCCTGCTTTTCCTGTTAGGGACTCAAAGGCCTCCCTCCATCAATAAAAACATTAGCTCACTAAACAGCCTGATGGCTTTTCCTTCCCTGGCTTAACCCTTCGGGAGCTGGGGTTTCCTTTGGATTTGTAAAGATATTGATCCCAGATAATGTTTGTCTTTCTAACTCTCTCTTCCTTAGACTTGATGGATAGTTTCAGGGCTGCATCTCGGCAGCCAGCTCACCGCAGCTACCCAGGGAAAGGGGAATGGAAAGCGAGGCAAGTGTTCCGTAGTTAACACCATTGAATCCTTTTCCTGGGATGGACAGGCAGAAATGGCTTGGCTGGGGAGAAGTGCAGGGACTACAGTTAACTTTAAATCAGCCCAAGATTTCACTCTCAGGTTTCCTCACTCTTGTCCTGATGCCTCTACCAGTATTTATTTAGTTCAAGTTGGAGAGTTTTATAATTTCTAATTAATATCAGATGCCATCTGGAGGTTGGCCACCCTGAGTTGCATTTTTAAAGACTTCCTTTTCAGTTAAAGGAAAATGTGCTTTTCTGCAGCATTGTCGACACACTTGGATAAAGGTAGCCATGTTGTTTGCTTGTGTCATTGGCCTATATGGTGATGACTAATAAACCCTGCCCCTTGATATAAATCTTATCCAAGAAAAATAAGGGTGGAGAAGGATGGGGTGGGGTTGAGGGTATCATGTTCATTCACCACTTGGTCTAGAAAGGTTCGCCGACCATCTCCCCAACAGTGTTTGTGTCCTTTCTTCCCTCCCATAGCTCAGAAAGTATAATTTACAGCCTCCAGAAGTCTGGCCTCGCCCAATTGGATGGTGTCCAGCTTTACCAGAATCAGAGAGGTGACTCCCAGTCTTCTTATTTCCAATGAAAGAAAATGTTATACCAGGTGAGTTAACGCAGTCAAAAAGACTAACCTGCCAGAAAAGGGAGCCAAACTAAGCCAACAGTTCAAGGGAAATTGCAGTGTTACGAGACACCTCTGCATTATGCCTTAAGGTTCCAAGAAAGAGGTGAGCAGGCATTTCTGTGTGCATTTTTCAGGCCATATTTCTCTGGTTAAAAAGGTGGCTTGTTGCAGGACAACAGCATTTACCTTCCCCGACTGAGCTTTCTGTGGGCAAGGCACAAGGAATATGATAGAAATATGGTGTCCAGGTATAAAGCAGTTCCTTCCCACCTTGGAAGTCTTTGTCAACTTTAGTCTCTTTGTCAATATTCCCACTTCCCCTCCTCTCTGGGCATTTCCTGGTTAAGTCCTCTTCGGAAATTTCCCTTTTTCTCCAGCCTGGTATGTACTCTTCTCTTCTTGGTGTCTGTTCTTGCCTCATTTTCTGACATCACATTTTCCTTAAAAATAGACTACGAGGGCTATTTTGAACCTCTGTCAAGGGATCTATCCAGCCAGACTCCCACGGGATGGAGGAATGGACTTAAAACCAATCCTGGAGAAGCAAGAAAAGGGTTTGCTTATTCCCAGACTCAGTTTTTAAACAAATCTTCCATTGGGTCAAATGAGACGTTTGGGGCCCCCTCCATAGCAGAGCAATTATAATATGCTTCTCTTTAAACACTACCTGAAATCCCAACCCAAAGAACAGACCAAGTGATAGCACGAAAGAATCACGATGACCTGGTGGGTTCTGAGGAGCTTAGGAGTCAGACCCACCCCCACCACTAGTCACTGGACCTTTCTACACCTCAACTACTTTATCCATAAAATGGAGATGATGCCAGTATCTACCTTGCAGGGGTTTTATGAAGCTCAAATATGTCCGCACATGTAAAACACTCAGTTTTGTGCCTTGCATCGAGCGGCACTCAGCAAACAGTAGCTATCAACTTTATGGTCTTCTTCCCACACCAACAACTAGCAGGAGCAATGTGCCAGCTCCCCACGAGCTCCTGTGGCACCAACATACCCCACACCGCACCCACCCTCCTGGGCTCATCAATCTATCAGGTTTTAGGAAGACACTAGATCTCTTAAACGTCTCCTTTACTGGACTACTGTTTGAGGATTTTCCTTGTACAGGAAGAGGGACCCCTGCCAATGAGGGGAGAAACCAATGACCAGGGCCTTGCTGATGGAATATAATCCTCCTCCGTCCTCACTGGTAACTAGCCCTGACTGTATTTCCAAGATAGTAGTTCATCTCCACTGCAGGTACTGGCATGCAGTCCATAAATAGGGCCTAATGTGATCTGACAGGCCTGATTTCTCTAGATATATATTAAAACAACATGCCCAGTGCTGATGGCTCGAAGGTCCTGACCTTTAACAAGGACTTATGACGTAAGACAACCTGCCCAGGAGAACTAGTGAGGCAGAAGGCCAGAGGGACAAGGTCATCGGCTAATGAAGTGGTCAGCATTGAGTTTCTGTCACTCATCTGGTTAAGAGGAAACTGAGAGGGAAGCAGAAGGAAACGGGCATCTCTAAGAAACAAAGGGAAGGACTACATTTGCACTAATGCTGATTCGAAGGTGAATTGATGTTTCCGAAGGTAAAGTGACAAAATGCAGCTGCTACAAGCCTGCATTATGGCCTTGTTCAATTTTACCTGCTGAACACAGGCTGGTTGAAAGAGTGTTTGGAAGACGCTAACCCTATCTAAGTCCCAAGTTATGATGAAAATGAACCAGCCTGCTCTTTGGTTCAAACTGCTCCAGACCCACAGTGTAGAAAGTGGTTGGAAGTGGCTTCAAGCCTGATTATCTCTGCTCCCTGGGCAGCTACCTGCTGAGCCTCAGAGTCATTATCTGAAAAACTGGGACAATAATGGTACCTACCTCAAAGGGTAGTTGTAGGATTAGATGAAAAAATTCATGTAAAGGGCCTCTCACAGTGTTTGCCATAAAGTGAGCACTTCAATGTCAGCAATTATCATTGGTATTCCATGGGCTCTAACAATCTTAGAGAGAAAGTGTGGGTTTTTTAAAGGGGTAGCAAGTTGTATGTTGTAGAGTAAGACGAACCACTTCTGCGAGTTTCCTGGTGGCAATTTCTAATGCTTTGTGTTGGTGGAGCTCTTCAGTCTTGTTAACCATTCACCCAGTCAACAGACACGTGCTGAGAAACACAGTGTGCTGAGTGCAGTGCTGGGTCCTGGGGACGCCGTGCATTGAAGCATAATTGCCCTTTGCTCTTTTTGTTTTAGGAGGTAACTGGGGATTGAACCCAGGACCTCATCCATGGCAAGCAGGTGCCCAACCACTTGAGCTACATCCACTGCCTTAAAGCACAATCATTCTTGACTCCATTCTTCACAGTCTTGCCAGGGTGGCAAGAACATCCAGCCTAACAGCGTAAGTGATATTACATTACAAGAATGTGGAATGGTGGTCAAGGCAACCAAGTCTTCTTGAGGTCAGGGAGTAGTCAAAGAGAGGAGGGTTTTCATGTCTGTTAGGTCACTTGATCCCCCAAATAAGCCTTTGGAGCCAGTACCACCCATATTGCTCTCCCCATTCATTTTCTGTACAAAATGGCTGAGACCTAGTCAGGTTAACACATGCCTTTGTTTCCCACAGATAATAGTAAACTGAGACTGTTATCCCAGTCTCCAGACTTCCCAGCAGCCTCAGGATGAATCGTGACCATTGATGACCATCCTAGGTCCAAAACCATTTCCCTTAGCACTCCTCTTAGCCAGATTATAATCCAACTCCTATTCCATTTCCTGAGTTATTAAGATTATTGTAATCCTTTTCCATCTCATTTCTAAAAGTGAAGCACTGTGGGTTAGTGGAAGAAGCACTGAATGGAGGGGTCAAGGACCAACTTGGTTTTATTTGCATCCCATGGCCACCTGATGTCTCAAGTCCCAGATTAAGAAACTTTTCTTCATATTCCCTACTCACCTCTGCCTTACAAAGCTGAAAGGAAAATGAACTGAAAGTATTGATCTGAGGAATCACCTTGAGTGTTTAGTGCGCGTTCTAGTTTGCTAGGCTGCTAAAAACAATATACCAGAAATGGGTCGGCTTTTACATTGGGAATTTATTAATTTACAAGCTTACAGTTTTGAAGCTGAGGAAAAAATGTCCAAATCAAGGCATCATCAGGCGATGCTTTCTTCCCAAAGACTGGCTGCCAGCAATCCCAAACTCCTCTGTCACAAGGCCAAGCATATGGCGGTGTCTGCTGGTCTCTCCCTTCTCTGCCAGATTTCATTGCTTTCAGCTTCTTGCTTCCATGGCTTTCTTTTAGTCTTAATTTCATTCTCTTATAAAGGACTCCAGTAAAAGAATTAAGACCCACCCTGAATGAGGTGAATCACTCCTTAAGTTAAGATCCTACTTACCAAAAGATTCTACTTAGAATGAGTCCATACCTATAGGCATGGATTAACTTTAAGAACATACTTCTCTGGGGTACATACCATCACACTGAGGAACATAAAGTTCCAGTGGAAATGATTATCAACTTAGACTGTGGTAACCAGTAAATAAAGAGTTGGCGTATCACCAAGGCAACTAACTCCCTTATCCCCATCAGACCTGGCCAAACTCTTCCCCAACATACAGTTCCTTAGATCATTTTGGGTTTGGAGACTCTAGCAGGGCCCCACAGACATTCATATTACTGTTAACCAAGGCTTCTTTCCTTTTAAAAATGAACCTAACTGTAACCTTTTTTTATGATTTTAAAGGTAATATATGATATCTTGAAACATCCAAGCAATTTATAAAAGTATAAAGAAAATTAAAATCACCCAAAACTCCATCACGCAAAAGCAAACAGTATTTGCCTGGACTACATACTATCTGGCTGTCTTTTATGCATACATATCCATATATGTGTATCATTTTATGTAAGTGGTATCTTATTAATACATGCTACCCACAACGATATACTGTGTCAGTGAATTGTAGGTTTGCACATTCCTTTTCAATGGCTGCATTGCGGTTCAGTGTACCATCAATTCTTTAATCCCCTGCAAATGCACAGTAACCTGTGACAATTGCAGAAACAAATATCCCTTCATCCACAGGGAGTTGACGGTGAGAGAAAGTGAATTATCATATCCCTGAGATTACGCATCATGACAAGAGGTACTAGAACTAGATGCTTGTTTTCTTTTACTTCTCCATCTCCTACACCTCTTGCCCTGCCCTTTGAAGCAATCGTACCTTGTACCAGCCCACTCTGTGGCCAGACTTCATCCCCTGACTATCTGACCATCCACCAGTGGATTCCATCTTCTTTGGGGTGAGTTTTCTTCTTGGTTGATTTTCTCCATAGAGGACCCAAAGGTTGATTAACTCCTTTGAGTAAAAGTAGACACTGGGGCCAGCCAAGCAGTGAGTTGAGTCACATAATTACATTGCAATGTTTTAATTTGCCTTTGGACAAAGTTTTATAAGCTTTCACAAGAAAATCTCCCACTAGACGTTGTCATTTCATTTAAGAACAGTTGAGAGAGAAAGATAGAGGAATGCAGGTGTGTGTCTTACAGGGCC
>PVKH010046687.1:0-10373 GCA_004027955.1 Chaetophractus vellerosus | reverse complement strand
AGAAAGTACTGGGGAAATTTGGCCTTGCATAAGAGAAAGTGATGCATAGATGCTCTACAGCCAGAGAGTAGAAGCAGGATTAGAGAAATTTTCCTCAGAGTATAAATTCGTTTTTGGATTATGAAATTCAGATACCACAAGGATATGCAGGAGTCCTTAGAACCTCTAAAACAGCCAGTGGTAGCAGGAAAGAGCCACCAGTGGCTAAAGGAATTTAACCTCTTAAAGAATTGTAAATAAGACCACACCCACAGTTGTACATATACTGTAATTCATTTTAGAAGTGTCCACCTTATCAGTGAATTGTATGTAGTTTACTTGTAGTGCTCTTTTGGTGATTCTCAGATACTCTCTTGTTTTTGTTCTAAAATACACTCAGGTATTGTTTGAATGGAACATCTGAACCCAGGAAGACTCAACAAACCATTTGCTCCCAGTTTGCACATCTGGGCAGGGATGTCTCTTAATGAACCTTTCAGGCCACATCTTAAGGATTCTTTGTCATCTCTCTGTTACCACGAGTATCACAACATTTTACAGTAAATTGTATAGTAAATTATAGTAAATTGTGTGGTTGTCCGTCTTTCCCAACAAATTGTGTGCTTCTTGGGGTAGGTATCTATACTATTCCTCTCTTTATCCTCAACACCTGGCACAGAACCTGGCACACAGGGAGAGCCAGGGGACTGGCTCGTTTTGGATGTACTGGTCTCATACATTTCCAGGTTGACATTGGTCTCAGTTTGCACATGCTCCATTCTGAACATTTCCTGCTTCCAAGTGATAAAAAAAGACTTCTGTGACTTTTTCCTTTTATATTATATAAATGATATCTTTAAGATATAAACTTTTGTTTCATATTATATGTTGATGTTGAATATAATTTTCCCTTTCTAGAGTGTGACTCTATCTTTTCCACCAGCTGCTTCACATTTTCATTCCTATGCTTTATTTTTTTCAGACTCTTTGTTCAAGTTGCCTTTTCCCCTGAAGTTTCTGTCATCTCTCAGGCTGCCTTTGCCCTGTTCACTCAGTGCTTTACCTCAGTAGTACTTATGGCCTGCCCCAGTTATTGTTCACCTATGCCATGTGGTATTATTCATGTAAATGAGGCATTAAACCTGCTTCATCCTCTCTCCTAGCATTTTTTCAGGGAGAACTCTTTTTTATACTTCTCTAAGTGTCCCATAGCAACCAACACAAAACCTTGCACCCAGTAGCTGATCAACAAATATGTGCAAATAAAGTTCCATTAGTGAGGTGAGGTAGTTAGAAGCAGATATTAGCTCATTAATGAAAGAGCAAAAGCAAACTAATTAAGAGCTCAAGCATTTGTATGGGAATAATCCTGGGTCCCTCATTAACTGCTTCTGTGACTTTAGGTAATCTGTGTAGCCTTCCAGTAGCTCAGCGTCTTCGTCTTTAAAATGAGGGTAATAGTCGTAGCTATCTATAAGGATTTTGTGAGGATTAAATGAGTTAAGGTATATAGAACACATAAACAGTGCCTGGCCAATAGTGAGAGCTAGCAGCATCATCAACCACCAGCAGCACCACCATCGGTATTCATCATCAGATGTTGGGGTTTGAAAAAAGAAAGTAAGTTCTTCTAGGTTGTATTTTTATGAGGTCTGAACTACAATGTACCCATTTCAGATTCCTTGTGCAGTGCTCTTCCTACTCTTCCTACATAAGGACTTTGTCCTTTTCAGTGTTGTGAAGGCATCTTGACTAAGAATACTTTTTTTTAAACCTTTAATCTTTGACCTATATTTATTTTGAGGAGTGTAGTAGGTCTATCACTTTCATCAGATTCTCAGATAGGAAGTCCATGACCCAAATAGGGTCATGATGTTTTATTAAGAAGAGAGAGCGAGAACCCAGCACATGGTAGAAATGTACACATGAGATACACAACCCTGGCTACTCATAACACTTACCGTCTTACTGCACCTTAGAGTTGAGCACTCTAATTCATCTCAATAAGCAGTTTAATGGGTCCCTACTAAGTATCAGGCACTGTGTTGGGTCTGGCGAGAGAAAAATGAATGAGACATGATCCCTGCTGTTGAGGTGCTCAGAGTCACAGTGATTTATTTCCATCTGTTAATAAACACTCATGGAATAATTTTATTATACATTTGTTAATATGTAAACATTCATTAATATGTAAAACTTGTTTCCCCAGTTGAATTTATCGTGTGCTTAGTAATGTCCTGGACACTTGAATATTTTTTTGCCCCAACGCTGAAATGTGAATTGCTTTTAATACCAATGAAAAGAAAATGAGACAGGTTGTAAAGACAGCATAGAGATTTTGAAGTAAGTGGAGAGGAGACAACAGGATGTATCAATGTGGTGAAAGCCAAACAGTTCCTGCTTCAGCCCACTCTGTGTCTATAGCCAGATCATGAGTAGAGTACTGTGGTGGTTGAAACTATATGTACTCCAGAAAAACATGTTCTTAAATTTAATCCATTCCTGTGGGTGTGAACCCATTGTAAGCAGCACATTTTGATGAGGTTACTTCAGTTAAGAAGGCGTGGCCCACCTCAATCAGGATAGTACTTAATCCTATTACTAGAGTCCTTTATAAGTGGAGCGAAATTCAGACAGACAGAGAAGAAAGCCACAGAGGAAGCAGTCAGAAACACGACATCAGTGGAATCCAGAAGAGAAGGGAGAGGCCAGTAGATTCTACCATGTGCCTTACCATGTGACAATCTAAGAACCAGGAATTGTCAACAGCCAGCCCCAGAACTCCAGTCTTTGGGAAGAAAGCATCACCTTGATGGCACCTTAATTTAGGCTTTCTTTTAGCCTCAAAACTGTAAGCAAATAAATTCCCATTGTTTAGCCCACTCCATTTCATGGTATTTGCTTGAGCAACCTAGAAACTAAAACAAGTACTGAAGACTTTTTTGCCTGGGCTTGACCCACATTCAACTTCAATAAAAAATAATAGTAAATATTAGGACTAGACATAAAGTGAGGCACAGGTTGCCATTAGAATGTTTTCTACAATCTAATACAATTGCATATAGTAATGGTCAGAATCCCATAAGGAAAGAGATGATACCCTTAAATTAAAATAATTTAGGAGACTTTAATAAAGGAGTACTTTCTGTGGAGTGGACAGGGTGCAGGGAAACCACAAGTGCTCCCAGCTAATAACCCTAGACCTGAGAAGGCAAGAGGTGGGACTGGTTTCTGGAAGCAGGCAACAGAGAGACCTATGTGGAGAAGACTACCTAGTAGGATCTAAGACCTTCCATCAAGAGGTATAGCCAGCCCAGAGCCTAATACCATTCTGTTCCCTTTAATCTCCTCCTGGTGTTCCCCAGTGGCCAAACCCAGGAAAAGATCCTGTTGATGTGGTCCACAAGGTCAGCTTCCAAAGGCAGAGAGCAGGGTAGAGAAGGATTGAGAGCAAAGTTGAAGGAATGCACAGAAAGATATTCAGGAGGCAGGTTTTGTGATTGGATTTTAGAGGGAATGCTGTATTTTAAATTTCATCTGTTTTGGCAAGCTAAGTTTTTAATAGGTTATAAGATATTTCTGCATAGTTATTATACCATCAATTTGATGATCTCTGATAATTTCATCAGTGTCTTAATAGTTTAGCCCGTGTTTTTTTCACAGAAGGTTGTGTATAAATTAACCTGTTTTCCTCCAGAGTACACAGAATAAAAATACTATTCTTCAGAGATTTTTCTTTTTACAAAAAGAGAGTTGTTCCATTTCCCCTCTCTTTTCCTCTCCACTGGTTTCTCCTTCTATGCTTAGGCCAAGAGTCTATTAGGTTTGGAGACATCTAGCATGGTAGTTCCCAAACATTTCTCAGCCAAAAACTCCTTTGGGAGTCCAACTGAATTTCCTGGTTCCCTTTTGCTTTTAATACCAATGCCCATATTATCCAATGAGGTTATTTTTATTACTTACAAATATTTTTATAATTAACTTAATGCTCAACAAGGAACCAAAGGTAAACAGACTGTAATTATTTCAAGTTCTAACCACTATGAGTGGATATTAATCTTTGAGAAGGTAATATTAAAACACAGTATAAAATGGTCGTAAATTTAAAATATCAAGTTATAATTGCAAAAGAATATCTATGACAATAAAAGGCAAAATAAAGTAGAATTTAAAAGTTAATCACTGTGCCTTAGTAAGCATGATTGTGGCACATTTTAGCACAATATTTGTAAGTTTTAGAATAGGAGCTTGTCTTCTAATTATTTACTGACTTACATTCATTTTACTGTGATACTCAGCAAGAAACCACTTAAATCACTTTCAAATGGTAGGTGATTTCCACATCTAGGAAATTACCTTTGAAAGATAGCTCTCCTATCTCTGCCTAGAGCCCCATAGGCACTCATTTCAATAAGGAGCCCTCTGTCCCTTCCTTCCCGTGTGCCTCATACATCTTTATCTAGCCTTGTGCCTGTGGCCAACCTGCCCATTTTGCTGAGCTGCCCTAAAGTCACTGCACATTTTTGATCAAAACTTCACTGAACGAAGGAACAAAGAAATACTACAAGAATTCTCTGAAGCAATATCTCTAATTCTTGGGTTGCCCTCCATGGAATCACACAGAAAGGACTGTATCTTCTCAACACTTGCCCCTGATCCCATCCCAACCCAACAAACATTTTCTCCTGTGTGTTGCCAGGCATTGTTTCTGTTTCTAAGTGTTTGAGGTCTTATGCTCATAAAGGACCAGTGGTCACAGTAGGGCAGGGCTGCTAGCCAGTGGATTCATTCTGCAAGCAATTGCTGAATCCATACTGTGTATCATTGACTATGCCATTTGTGGGTTCTTTGAAAGTCAGGGGAGACACTGAAGGGTTATGAATAAAGGAGGGCTGTGTTCCCCTTTGCCCAGCTTTTCTTCCCTATTCTTTTGAGAAATTATTCTTTTGGATAATTTTCAATTATCCTTTGGGGAACTACACCATCCTCCCCACTCTCCATCTTTGTGGTTCACATGGGGCTGACCCATGCTTCAGCTCTAGAGGTTGGCTCTGAACCTGAATCTGAACAAAACGGAGTTTCAGTAATTGATTTAGGAATGAATTTGTGACCCAAGGTGAACACATGAGAATCTACTGATGAGTCTGGCTGGAACTACTGAGAAAGAGAAGCCCTTTGTCTGCTGGGTCACTAAACTGATAGAATATAAACTTGTATTTTTCACTTGGGAAGAACCTGCCTCAGGATGCCAACAGAGTACAAAGCAGAGCCAGAAGATGGAGGAAGACAGATTCCCATCTTCATTTCAGCACTTGGGTCCAGCCACCTTGGTAATGTGAGTCATTAAACCTGCACCAGCCCTAGCTATTGTTTTGCCCATTGTGCCAGTTTTGATTTGGCTCTGTCACTTATTATAGGTACTCCTGAGTAAAATATCCACACATCTGAGAATTCACACATTCTGGAACCCAGAGCTTTGTGGAGGCCACAAGCTACTAAAAAGATACTAATGTCAGCTTGAGCCGAGAGTCACAGGGAACTAAAGAGAATATTTTTCCTTTTCTTTGCTTCCAGAGAGCATGATGTTATGCATGTGGAATTCGGAAATTCCAAGAGGAAACTTGGAGCTGATAACAGGGTATATTAACATCTCTGTGTAGCATCTATGATTAAATATCTGTGTGGCATCTGTGATTAAATATGTTAAAACCCTGTGGGGTCTGGGGTTTTGCCTTAGAGAAGACCATTCTAAAAGTTTTGAGGATTTTCAACTTTTAAACAAGTTAATGTTAAAAATATTTTAGTTTTGATAACATAGTTAAAGAGTTCAAAGTAAAGAATCAATTCTAAAAATTGTTTTTTAAAAGCACTATTTTAAATTTAAGATGATTTAGATTGTATTAAAAGGAGCCTGGCATGAAAAACTGAGTCACCATATTCAGCATTAATGAGACACTTAGTAGCAAAGCTCTCATTCAGCTACCATGCCCAGCTTGGTCTTCTGCATTTTGAGAGGATGTGGAAAGCAATTGAAATGATTAAAAGCATGGAAAATCAGATCTCTGAAGAACGATGAAAGTAGTCTATTTAAGCTAAATAAAGAAGATTGAAGAGACAAAATAAATAGCATTTAAGTGTAGAAAGAGCTCTTATAAAGAAAAAGGTGGCCAGATGTTTTCCTCCTCCACTGAGTATATTATGAGAAAATTGATGGACAAACGTTGGCCAGTTTGTATTAGGTTCACTTCTGCCCATGAATTACTCTAATTGATGCCTGTGAAGAAGCAAATATTGTGTATGGACAAACAGCACATCAAAAAAAAAAATGTTTGTCCATATACAATACGTAAAAATAAGTAAAAATAAAACAAGGAATAATAGTAGTGGTAAAATAATTATAAAATCTAGGATTTCTATTTCCTACTCTTTCAATTTAGCTGTTTGTTAGGCTACAATTCACAATTAGTTTCTGCATTAACTATATAAATGAGGCAGCTCATGGACTAGCTTTGCATTGGTGCCAGTAATTTTGGAGGGATTGAATTAAGTGAACGGGTTCCATATTGAGTCAGGAGCATTTAAAATCAGTTCAGTTATTGGCCATCTAGTAGTTACCTGGCATATTTTCTACTGTAACTTGCCTTGTCTAATTTGGGATCCGGAGACTTCAAACCAAGACTTAGGAAAATAGATTTTATGTAGGAAAACAGTTCTAGTTTTATATATGGAAAAGCTATTTTAAAGAACAATAGCTTTGGCTCGCATTATTGCTTTGATGGATCTAGGCTTATTTAAAACATAAAGTGAAAAAGAAAAAAGTAAAGACAATATGCTCCCCTAAGCTATTTATTTAAATGTTTTCTAACCAACTTGAACCATTGAATTAAGTTCTATGTGGAGACTCAAGATGCTTTGTACAAGTAAAAGCTTCTCCAACTATAGTTTTCAAGCACCCATATATCAACTAATTAGATCCACAATTGGACTCTGCAATTTCCTTGGCCACATCGTTTAGGTGCTGCAGTTTCCACGTTATATACCGGCAGTCCTTCCCCTTCATGAGGCCTACATGATCACTTAAAAGTAATTTATCCAGGGGTCCTTCCAGCCTTTAAATGAGTCTGCTAACAAGCAGAGATTGGCTGGCTCCACAATCAATTATTCTGAATCCATTCTAGGTTTTTCGTTTTCAGGAGCAAGTTAAAGGAGGAAAGAATATCAATTCTGCAACCTGCTGTTGAAAGGATTGGGAAGAGTTTGTTAAAGATGGTGATTTTGATGGAAAGGAATCTTACAATGCCCCACCCCTACTTACTTCCCAATTGAATTATGCAAGAGAAATAACTGAGCAACAAAACCAAGCAAGCAAGCAAACCCCCAAACAGAACAACCAAAACCTCGCTTCCAAAGAGATTTTACATTATATATCTGTTTGCCTTTTTAAAAAACTGATCTAAAAACAAGAAGCTGGTTTCTAAGTTTATTTCCACATTTGCCCTCTGAACCCTGTCTTGTTGAAAGATTCAGAGTATCAGATTCTCTCCCATAATTTCCTTTCAACAGAACTTACTGTATTACCCACCCATTCCCGAAATATAAATGGCTAAAACAGCTGGCTCTTTCACTCTCGGTATATACACATAAACACAAATGAGATACATACACACATATGTATAATATACATCTTTGTATATATAAACACACTTTGGTCATTTTTTTTTTAGCAGAACAAAAGTCATTAATCAAATTACAATCCACTTTTAACAGTCGAGGCTTGACATGAGATCATTATTTTAAGAAAACCCAAGGAGACTAAGCTCTCTTTCATAGTATTGTTTTCTTTCTAAACCTCTGTAGGGTACATGGCCTTTCTCCACTGAGAAAATCAAGGACAGCACCATGAAACAACCTTGAGACCTAGATGTTAAAAGACCCAAGTTCTCTTGGGGAAGGAGCTTATGTCATACATTCACTCACCTCACAGAAGAGTTTGCATCTGTTGTATTTCTAACTCTAAGCTGCCTCTAGTTAGTCCCAGGGCAGAGAAAACAAAAATATTTCCCCCTAATTCTCAGAAGAAAAAATATGAGGTTTAGAGAAATAAAGCTAATTATATTTTTCTTATTCCATGTCAGTTTAGTATCATCTGCTCTTTTCTTTAAAACTTTGCAAGATGTGGAGAAACATTTTAAAATCATCTCTTCTATGTGAAACCTTTCTTTAAAAGGCTCATCCAGACTTCATCTCTTCATTCTAGAACTTCATGAGATATAATGAAAAGAATGATGTTAATTGTCCTTTATACTGACTAGGAAATTGAAATGGAGAGTAGCAGAATACCCAGGACAATGGCTAGAAGAATGAAAGAGACCCTGAGAACACTGTTCTCAATCTACCAACTCAACTGAATAACCAGTTAGCTCGATCCAGAATAAACTGACTTCACTCTTTCTGCTGCTGCACTTCGGCTCTGCTATGAAGGCAGCTAGTAGATTGGATGTTCTTCTGGCCCAGTCACTGCCAACCAGGCACTCCTAATCTATTCTATAACCTATGACCCTCTAGCCTTAAGAAGTTAGGCGTATTCGTAACATGTAAGGAATATTTACAAATCAATAAGGAAAAAAGACAATTAAGTGAAAAATGGGCAAAGGATATAAGCAGGCAATTTGTAGAAGAAAAAACCTGAGTGTTCAATTTTTAAAATTGAGGAAATAAAAATTAATACAAAAATGAGATACCACTCTTACCCATCAGTTTGGGGAAAAACATGTTCTTGAGCAAGTGAGGAAACAGGAACTCACAATGCTAATGGGAAAATATATCGGTACTATCACTCTGAAGAACAGTTTGGCAGCATGTAGTTAAGGGATCCTTAACCTTTTTTGTTCCATGGACCCCTTTGCCAGTCAGGTGAAATGAATACTGCTGTGATTTATTTATTCTTTTTCTTTATTTTTAGTTCTTTTTTTCCTCCTTTGTTTTGTAATTTATTTATTGCATACATTCATAAGTGAAGAGAATGCTAGATTTCAGTTATAGGTCAGAGAAAATAAAGAGAATAAGGTGATTTTTTTCAATTCAAGCTCATGGACACCCTGAAATCTTTTCATGGACCCCTTAGGGGTCCGTGGACCTTGGTTAAGAACCCCTGAGATAGTTAAACCTGAAAAGGTACAAACCCTGCAATCTAATAACTACAATTTTAGATATGTGCCTCAGAGATACTCTATGCTTTATAGATAGGATTATATACCAAAAAAAGACTATGTATTTACATTTACATTCATATTAATTTTTATATTTATAAAAAAAGACTTGAATAACAAATACCAAATTATTGATAGTAGTTGTCCCTAGAGTAGGAAATGTGTTTGGGGATACTTCAACTTGATATTTTACTTTTTAAAATACAAAACAAAAATAGAACAAGAAAAACAAAAGATAGAATCACATTTCCCCCTGTACTTTTATGTATTCAAATTTTTTTGCAAAATTAAAAAAGAAGATAGCTGTCTTAGTTTCCCAACTTCTAAAACAAATACTATACAATAGGTGGTGGGCTTAAATAATGGCTCATAGTTTTGAGGCTAGGAGAAGTCCAAAATCAGGGCTTCAGTGAGTTGATGCTTTCTCCCTAAAGACTGTGGCATTCTGGGGCTGCCTGCCCATGATCCTTGGTCCTTGGATTTTTTGTCACATGGCAATACATGTGGTGGCATGTTCTCCTTTCTCTTCCAGGTTCCACTGACTTCTACCTTCTGGCCACTGTGGCTTCTCTCTCTTTGTCCAGTTTCCTTTGCTTATAAGGACATCAGCCATATTGGATTAAGACCCACCCTCATTCAGTATGGGCACACCTTAACCAATAACATCCTATTTACAAATGGGTTCACACTCACAGGACCAGGCATCAGGACTTGAACATGTCTTTTGTGGGAGACATGTTTCAAAACCCAACACCATCCATGTGGTTGACTAAGTGCAATCTGCCTACTTTGGCCTTTCAGTAATTTTCTAATTTGCATCTTTCCAGCACCAGAGCATAGCTGCTTTCTTTTATGATACCAACAGGTTTCGCCATGACTAATTCACCTGCCTGGAGCTGGTTATAAGCTCTGTGAAGGTGATGCTGATAAGGCCTGACAATGTGGGAAATTGTAGAAGAGGCTTGGAATATTTTTCTATTTATCATGGAAGTTCATAGAGTTGTAAAATACCCTTAGGGATCATCTAATATAATTCCTTTCTTTAAATGAGGAAATTGAGGCCATGAGAGGCTTACTCAGATCCACCCAGCTAACTAAAGAACCTGTGACCACTGGTTTTCCAGTCACAAAGCATTGACATATAGGAATTAATGAAAGTCCTACAGATCTTTTTTTTTTTTTTTT
>PVKH010046686.1:0-10370 GCA_004027955.1 Chaetophractus vellerosus | reverse complement strand
ATTTCTCAGCTCATATACAATAGAGAAATGGGTTGTTTTACTCAGCGGAATTACACATTTTAGAAGAGGCCAGCCATCCTTAGAAAAACTTGGGGAAGCTTTTCCCTAAGGAACTTGAAATCCGTTCAACAGATCGGCAGGTGTCAAGCTTTGCCGCAGCCTAAATAGAGCGCAGCCTTCCCCAGGGCAGGCCAGTGAGCAGCTGCTGCTGGGGCCAGCGCCCTGCGCCCCTCCTCTGTGGGCCCCTTGAAGGGCGGGGGCCGGGCTTAGAGCCTCTCCCAGAGCAGTGTATCCTTGCTCAGGCAATCCAGGTGGGCCAATCCGGGTGAGCCAAACCATGCCCTCGGGGTCCGGGTCGTGCTCCCCAGGGGGTTTCCTGGTGGCCTCCTCATAGGAGGGCGGAGAGCCCAGGGCCAGAGGGGCGCCCTGCGGGCGCAGGGGAGAGTAGGGGAAGGCGTGCTCGCCGCCCCAGGGCAAGGCCGGCAGCAGGTCGGGTGCGTCCCCCGGTGGCCGCTCCGGGAGGTCGATGCTGAACACCCCGCCCTGGGCCTGGGGCGCCCTGCAGCGGCCCGACAGGAAGAGCAGCAGAAAGGCGAGGGCCAGCAGCACGGTGGCCGGCAGGAGGATGTACAGGAAGGGCTCCGCGTCTGCTTGGGAGGAGCTCAGCCTCTGGGTGCCCTGGGGGAAGCGGACGGAAGTGGGTTAGGAGCCCTTCCCGAGGCCGGCGCGCTCCTCCTTCCTCCTTCTTTCTTACCTCGGGGGCTCCCCCTGAAATTACTGCCGTCATCCAGCCAAGCCAGCGGGCTTGAGCCTCCCTGAGATACAGTGTCAAAAAGCATGCAGTATCGTTGTCCTCTGAAATTTCCACTCAACCTGTTGGAATACATTTTAGTCGGTAGGTTCACCACTCATTCTTTGAGTGGGAACTCTTACTATGCATGTGTTTGTTATATTTAGAATCAAACCAATCACGTTTTATTATCACAAAAGTGTCATATGGGACTTAAGCTCTTTAATTCTGGAACAAAACCTCACATATAAGTAATATTTGAATTCTGATTTGATAACTGATACAAGGGTTGAGATTTTTTTAATTCCTTAAATTGGCTGGGCAATATTTTTGGGATAAATATAGAAAATTTAGAACTTTTTAAAAAAAGAGTTGCCAATACATTCTTAGGCACCCTAAAGGGTACCCCGCTTTATCGTGTAAGTGCACAAAAATAGTGATGGTTCCCTATGGAGCAGATAAGGTCACTGGCATGAAGTGGAGCTTCAGCAGCCAGGAAGAAAGGCAACACAAAAAAGTGGATACATTGCCGATCGTGTAGTTATCACTTTTACTAGAGCTGCCTAGCAATAATGAACAGTATACAGTGGAAACATTTTCCCAACATAAAAAGCACACGGTAACAATTGGAAATGTTCGCACCCACTAGAAAGCAGGAAAGGAAAAAATTTGTAAAACCTCCTGATTGTGTTTATCTAAAATAAAACTCATAATAATTAAGCTGTGAGAGTGCCTTGATTTTGGTAGAAAGGACAAATATTTCACTGCCCCTGGCCTCTTTAGAGAGCGGTATTCTACATTGCTGGTACTCTTTATACTCCCTAAAGAATTTATTAGTGTGTGTGCTATTTTGACACAAAATTAGAGGGTTTATTTAACACTTCTACTGCCAGATGTTTTGCCCTTGATAAGATATGAGTTATGATATTTTTGCTTAAATTTCAAAAAAAATGAAAAGATTTTCCTGGGAAGCAGAGCACGCACAGTCTGTGGGGTTTGGCACTGGCTTGGAAGTCCGGTGTCCCCTTCTAACAATTGTGTGACTGTGAGTCCTGCACTGAGCCCACGGGACAAGGTTTTTCTCCTCTGAAATGGAATCAATAACATTTATTTTGAAAAGCTGACATGAAAACTACATGAATTAATATGAGTAAAGTACTTGGTGAATAATATATATTGATATATTTATATCTCAGGGTCTCATTTGGTCATATGTACTAGAAAATAAGATACTAGAGATAACCAGTAGAAGTCTAGAAACTATTGATAAGGCTGGAAAATATGACGATGGTAAACCTGGCATTACTAGATTTATATTTTAATCAATGTCTTTTCAGAAAAAATATTTATTAATATAAATGTATTTTATATGTATGGTTTTAGGCTGTTTCTAAGCTGTGGATTCTTTCTGTTTTGTCATGCATAACCTAGGGTATTATGAGAATTAGTAACTTAAATATTTGTTGTGATGTTATAAGGGATTTTGCTTACAAAAGCCATAAGAGTAGATGAACTTATAGATTTACTACAATTATTAAGAAACCAAGTTGGAGTCAAAAAGAAGTTTAACTAGGATTTGTTTTCTCCCTCTAGATGCATCACTAAAAATGTTTCAGCTATTATTTCCCATAGTTATTAAAACAATCACTCTTCAGCGTTGATAAACATGGAGCATTTTGCATTACCAATTTTTCTCCTTGATTCTCTACTCATAAAAAGGAAAAGAGGAGTTTCTGGCCAGTTGTGGACATCAAATTTTACATTCCCTATTACACCCTGTAGGTTCAACATTCATGGATATACAGGGTACTTAGTGTTTTATTTAAAAGGTTTTATGCAATAGATCCTAGCACTTAAAATTATGCTACTTACAGTACTATCAGTATTAGCTGTGAAAATTTGGGAGAGAAGAAATGGCATGGTCCCCTCTGTAACTGGTACATCCATGGTTGTGGCTCTAGGAGGCTTGGATATAATACAGCAGATTAGGATGACTTCTTGAGATGAAGAACTTCTTTTTCCATTAAGAGGTGTGCAGAGCTATAGGACAAATTTATTATGTGGTCCTTCATTTGCTTACTTAATAATTCGTAATGTATTGCTTAGAATTTTTTAACTTTTTTTTTTTAATGTGGAAAGGATACCTTCACTCTTAGAGTCACTTCCCTCAAAGTTGTTTCTTTACTTTTAATGTTCAGGGAATATTTTAAAGAAATGTCCAATTAAAGGCATAACTGCTGAAGGCTATATCATCATCATATATATATAATTTATATATTATAACATATATATAATTTTTTTTCCTGTAAAAGGTGACTTTGGAGAATCAAGTCATGAAATGATTTTCCAGAAAACAACAGAATAGATTTGTTTCCCTCTTCCTTGTGTCTCCAGCAGAGACACTCCTTTCCTTTCTGGTTATAAAATTAATTCTGAGCTTTTGGGTTTCCACAAATATTTTTCCTTAGTACTGCCTCCGATTGAGACCACTTGGGTGATTTGCCTTAACCCCCTGCTATCCTTCCTGAAGTAAGACACTTGGCTTCACCTAATTCTTAGAAACAAGGGTCTTTACACAGCTCGGAGAACCAAAGAGAATCTCGTCTATGTGTATATAGACATTGCTTACTGAGCAAAGAACAAAGTTGCAACAAAAAGGCATAAAACTCCTGGCTTTGGTTGTTCTTTGACCCTTAGAATATATTTATGGTGAGTTTCACTTAGATTTATCATGGTGGAAAAAATATAACTTTCGAGTGACTTCCTTAGACCACGCCAATCAGTGAATTCATAGTTTTGTCACACCCATCAGCCTAGATGTTGCCCCCAAATTTGATATCCTAAGAATATAGGTATGGTTGGTTTTAAAACTGGCAGAGTACTTTGGAGGAAAAGGCGTTGGGGGTAAAAGTACCGACCTGCAGCTGGGTCTCCAGGGGCGGGCTGGGTTCGCTGGTCAGCCCCTCGTCTGTGCCCCGGCCGGCGTGGCCAAACTGCCTCCAGCTGCTGCCCGCCAGGCCCCGCATGCTGTGGTCCGGCCGGTGCCCCGCCACGCTCGCACCTTGCTGCCCAGATCTCAGGGCGGCTGCTGGCTCCTGGCCCCGTTCCAGCCTGCATGGGCTGGGCTGCAGGCTCAGGGTGATTTGTCCTCTAATGAGAGACAGCTGGGAAGAGAAAGCAACCCGAGAGACGGCTCAGGACTGATTATTGAAACCCACACCTCTGGATGGGTTTCTGAATCCTCTGTCTCTATAAGGGTTGGCATTGGATGTCAGCCCTAGAATGATTTCAGAGGGGGCAGATTCTGCATTTGCAATATTGCAGTGCAGCGAATGGTCTCAGTGAATAAAGAGCTGTTTATATTTAGATGTAAATAAGACCCTCTCCCTCCCCTTCCTACACCCCTCTTCAGCTGAATTCCCTTTAATGATTTTTGGATTCTGTGGTTCAGAGAGGATGGGTGTTTGGGAAAGAAGCAAGGACTCGCTATTATTCTTACTGAATTATTTAGATGAATGATGCCTAATGAGAAAGTTGTACGGAAGCCAGACAGACAATAGCTTAGACTGTATGGATGGAATGTTTGCTGGTTTCAATTAAAAAAAAAAAAACATGTCAAATTACCTATACTAAATAGTCTTCCTTTGATTATATTGTGAACTTTATAAAATTATTTATATCAAGCTTAAAATAAGAAAATTTCCATTTGAATGTTCACTGAGGTAACTTGGGCATGTTTAATTTGACATATTTATTGAGCATTTACCGCCTGAAGCATGGCGGTTGGATTCTCTTTTAGTGGAGTAAACTTCAGCCTCAAAGACTTACTCAAACGTTAGCGCACAAAGCTGTGGCCACGCCGTCCTAAGGTGAGCGGTGTTTCCGCTTGGACAGTGCCATGATGCTGAGGTGATGCCTCTTAACCACCGTCCTCCTTTTTGTTAAACTGGAATTCTTAGCCACTGGGCTGGGGTGGGTCTTGGGTGGTCTTCAGGGGCTGGGGGCTCTTAAATTAAGTGAAACTTTGTAGATACAGATGAGCATTTTCCTGGGAGGAGCCACAGCTTCCGCTACCTTCTCCAGGATAGCCCCTTCCCCAGGGAATTTAAAGGCCAGGAAGGAGGGGTTTGGCACCTTGTCAGAATGGTTCTTTGTGGTTGAGGTTTCCCAGTGCTGCCATCAGAATCGCAGCGTGGAACTCCTTTGCCATTCCGTCCAAATATTCTTATTGTGGAGTAAGCGGATTGTATACTTCGGTCAACACGCTGCCTCGCACCCTTGATGTGCTCCTGTTTTAGGAGATCTGGCACCCACCCATCCGCACACCTGGCCACCAGCGCAGTGGTCTGCTTTCTTGCATGACAGTGGTGTTGCCAATACTGTGCCCTAAACACAGACCATCTTTCTCCCCCTTAACTATTCACTTAAATACACTCATTTCTTGAGAGGCAAATGAGAAGGCTGGATCAAAAGCATAAAACAAAACATCTGTCATCTTGACCCTCGTCCAGCAGAGAATATGTAAGGCAAAAATTCCTGTTTTTTTAATATCTTTTGGGGGACCAAGAGAAATAATAAAATTACACAAATAAAATATATAATATATCAGAAAGTGATAAAGGCTATGGAGAAAAATAAAGCAGAGAAGGGGCAGAGTGACTATGGGGAGGGGCATTTTTAAAAGGGGAAGTCAATTGGGACTGCACAGGGAAAGTGATATTTGAGCAAAGGCTTGAAGGAGGTGATAAAAGAGATTCCAGCCAAGGGAATAGCCAGTGTAAAGGCCCTGAGGCAGCCACATGCCCAATAAAGTCAAGGAGTGGCTGGCAGGTCAGTGTGGCTGGAGCAGTGAGCAGGAGCTAAGGAGGAGGTCAGGTCAGAGGGCAGGGCGGGGGCAGGGGTGGCGCTGAGAGGGCCGCATGGACAGCAGAGTTCGTGGAGCATGGTGAAGGTTTTGGCTTTTCCCTTAAGTGAAATGGAGTCATCACAGAGTTTGAACAGAAGGGCGACAAAGTCTGACTTCCATTTTAAAGCATCACTCACAATGCTGTATTGGAAATAGATAGAGGGGTTAAGGGCAAAAACAGAGAGACCAGTTAGGGCTCCTTTAATAATTTAGGGGAGAAATAATGGACCAGAGTAGGAGCAGAGAGGCAGTGAGATTCTAGAGATTCTAAATATGTTTTAGGGGCAGAGCCAACAAGATTTCTTGAAGAATCGAAGGTGGTGTAAGAGGAAGAAAAGTCAAGAACGATTTTCAAGGCTTTAGGCTTGAGCAACTGGAAGAATGGTCACTGTCATTACAAAGTGTTGGTGGGGATGGGAAGGCCATGGTTTCTAAGGAGGAGGAGTGGAGATCAGGAGTTAAGTTTTGGATATGGCACATTTGCGATGTGCATGAGCCTGGACACTTGGGTTTGGAGTTAGGGGAGAGGTCTTTGACTAGAGATACTATTTGGGGGCTGTTGGGGGGGGTGTTTAAAGCCAGGGGACAATGAGATCACCAATTAAATGAGAGAAAGTGAGGGGCCAGTGAGGGAGGAGAGAAACCAAGAGAGTGTGGGGTCCTGGTATCCGAGAGAAGAGGTCTCTAAGAGGAGGGAGGGGTCATCTACCTCAAATGCTACTGTTGAGTCAAGTAATGCCATGACCTAGGTGTAATATTGGATTAAACAAAATGGTGGTGGTGGGGGCGGCAGGTCACTGGTATTTGAACAAGAGCGGTTTTAGTGAGTGGTTGGGAAAAAGTCTGGCTGGAATGGTTTTAGAAGATAAAGGGAGGAGAAGGATTGGGAATGGTGAATATAAACAACTTGGTTATTTTTGCTTGAAAGGGGGCAGAAAAATGGCATAGAAGCTAGACAAAGAAGGAGAGTCGAAATGGTTTACACTCGACTAGAACAAGTCACTAGGTTACACATATGGAAACCCTCAGCAGTTCATTTCTAGGAATTCCTCCTCAAGAAAGAATCAATGGCTACTCAAAGATATAATACGAAAAGTACTCAAAGATATATATTGCTGAATGATGTTTTCATACAACATTGTCTATAATAACAAATAACTGGAAATAAGAATCTGTTCTCAAAATGAGAATTGGTTAATAAGTGAAGCTATACACATATCAAGTGATATCTTCACCTGATGACAGATATACCAGAAAGATGTAAACGTGCTCACAACTTATCAAGAGAAACCAATAAAAAAATAGCATGTTTGTTATAAATTTACATATCTCTGCATATAGGAAAAAAGCCAGTGTTGGCAGGGATATATATTACAAGTAGTGGGATTGTAGGTTGTTTTTAACAGGACTATGGGTCTTTTTTTTTTTTTTTGCTAATCTACATTGTGTAATTTTTCTATAACATGTGTTGAATGAGACATAATAGTTTACACAGCCTGCCTTCCCTAAAGTCTCACATAAAACCACCTGCCTCTAATACACTGTCACTTCCTGCTCTCCACCCAAATTAGAATGAATCACTATTTGCTCTGAATTCCCACAGCATATCGGTTACTTTTCAATTGCAGCATTTCTTTCAGTCCACTTTGTATTATTTCAAAAATTAATTAGGGGATTGTATTAAATAATGACCCCTGCTGTGACTTACAACTTAACCAAGATGTACTTAGCCTGTGCAGTTAACTCCTGACAAAAATGTGATGTTTCAACTCTAAAAGCCGATACCTGCTCTTCCCGTAAATCACCTGAGATGATCTCTGAAAATGGTTCACTATTCCCTTGACCCAGAAAACCCCACAAGATCATGCAAATCAAGAGTTTCAACTCTTCATGTTCACTTTAAGAACACCCGAGAAACTGCCCAGGCCATCAAGGGTCTGCATATTCGGAAAGCCACCCAGTATCCGGAAGATGTCCCTTTACAGAGGCAACGTGTGCCATTCCGTCGTTACCGTGGTGGCGTGGGGAGGTGTGCCCAGGCCAAACAGCGCAGCTGGACCCGGGGCCGGTGGCCCAAGAGAGTGCTGAGCTTCTGTTGCACATGCTTAAAAACGCAGAAAGCGATGCTGAACGTCAGGGCGTAGACGAGATTCTCTGGTCGTTGGGCACATCCAGGTGAACAAAGCCCCAAGCCGCGCCGGTGCACGTACGGAGCGCGTGTGGGATTAGCCCACACCTGGCGCCCCTGCCACACTGAGCTGACACTGAAAAAGAACAAATTGTTCTTAGACCAGAAGAGGAGGCTGCACGGAAGGAAAAGATATCCCAGAAGAAACTGACAGAACAAAAGCTTATGGCTTGGGAATAACTTCAGCATACAATAAATGCAAATAAGAGTAAAAAAACACACACAAAACAAACCCGATACCCGTGTGGATTTTAATGATCCAAGACTTATTTTAGGCCTCACATTATATATATTTTGTTGTTAAAATTTTTCACACTAAAAGCCAGAACACTTCTTTTTATTTCCATGGACTTTCTAACTGTCTCACATTGTCCTGTTTGGGACTATTACAGCTTGATATTAATCACAAACACTGACCGCAATCAGTCTGAAAACCTGATCCACTCCCCCTAAAACATCTTTAAGCATTTCAGAACGTGGGCAGAGCAGCATTTCCATGTTCTACTTTATTTTCTTGCTTCCCTCTTTTTTTAAAAAACTCTGACGAGGTCTTCACCCATTTGGCTGCTTGGTTTTCCCCTTAATTCCCCAATCGCAAGAGAGTTAATTTGCTATTCTATCTTTAGGAAGTACCAAGGCTTTGAGGTTTTCTGGATCCTTTGGGCATCGGGGGAGTTTAACTGCCGTGTTACACGGTTCATTTTTTCGTCAATTTGGGTCAGAAAACATCCCTGAAAACTAACGGTCAGAGAAGATTCCTAGAAACTAAGATGCCCCTAAAGTGGCAGCTTTTTTTCCACATTGAAGGTCTAACATAGATACACTTGACTTTTTCCAAACTAGTCAAGGCACTGCCTCGTGATCCTATTTTAAGAGTGAAATCAAATAAGCTTAGATTTGATTAGGGTGACGGAGAACTAAGTGGCCGACTGCGGGCAGCAGTGACGAGGCATCCTGCCTGCCTCGGGCTTCCGTGGAGACCCAGGGGTCACATACGGGTCAGAGGATCTGCTCTTTGTTTGTAAAGCTCTGATAAAACTAGAAGAGAAGAGACATAAAGAGTCTGACTACTAAATCCACTAGAAATATGGACTGAAAGAGGAAGATACCCCAGAATGATTTATTTTAAAGCAGCCGAGAGAGAGAAAAAAAAAGGACAAATAAAATAATAAGTAAAGCAACCAAGAATGACAATAGTAAAATTGTAACTGTTGATATGACTTTTACTTTGGAAAAATGTGAGCACTCACGCAATTGGAGGTTTCAGCAGCAAACATTTAAATTTTTTTATTGAGGGATAATTAACATAAAATAGAATGCAAAGATCTAATTGGTTAAATTTGATGAATTTTGACAGTTTTATTCAGTCCTGTACTCACCAACCAAAGCAAGATATAGAAATATTTGCATGGCCCCAGAAATTTCCCTCATGCTCCTTTGTGGTCATTTCCCCCTTCTTTGTCAACAATTTTCTGATTTCTATCTACAACTATTGTAGAAATATTGGATTGGGGGAATATATTTAACAACCTCAATTCCTCAGAAAAATCAGGGGGAAGGCTATAATATTTATAAGTTACAATGTTCTCTTGTTATGAAAAGTATTTTCAAACATTTATCCTTAGTTTCCTCTACCTGGAATCAAAGAAATTCTAGGCATATTTAAAACAGAGTAATGATCACAAATGTTATTAAATGTTATATACAATGTTATATTATATCAATATTCTTACATTTAAAATAGGGACTGGTAAATAAACACTTTTAGATGAAAAAGTCTGTATAATTTGTCTGTGCATATTTTCTTTATTCATGTACAGTCTATTCTCATTATTCTTTGGAGGTCTATTCTACAGTGTTGCTGCAAACACTGAATTAGCGAATACTGAACCATTGTTCTAGGGGAAATACTGATCAATACATAATCTTGTCTTATGTGTGTTTCTGTGTAAAGACACCTTTAAGGTATATTGTTAATTCATTTACATTGCGTTTGCGGTGGACAGCTAACCCGTGCCTGAAGGAAGCTTGTCTTTTTCTCCGTAAGGCACATCACAGCTTTCTTGCGCTTAACAGCAATAGACGGCACTTCAGCACTCGGAGGCTTTTTAAATAGCAAATTCACCAACAAAAAGCACAAAAATGCAGAAAATGTGGTACTAAATACACACTGTAAAAAACACTTTTTAACTGTATGAGAGGTGAAACAAGAAGGTGGAGCGCTGCATTGTTCAACCTCAGCTGGGAACCTGCGGGTCTGGGGACTCAAAATTTTCACTGCTCTGCACGTGTCTGTGAATACAACCAAAGATCCACGAGTGCTGATTTTAGTTAGCAATTCTCTCCCCAGCTGAGTCTAATCAGCTGTAAAATACATCCATCCTGAGTTTTAATTTTGTTGTTGTTGTTGTTACATATCCCCCCCTTTCTGCTTGTTCCTGCTGTGTTCGTTTTTGCGTTCTTCTGTGTCTGCTTTGTCTCCCCCC
>PVKH010046685.1:0-10371 GCA_004027955.1 Chaetophractus vellerosus | reverse complement strand
ACATATTGTATGATTCTATTTATATAAAATTCTAAAAAAATAGAAACTAATATATAGTGATAGAAAGCAGATTTGTGGTTTCCTGGAGATGGGGAAATGGTAGGGAGGGGGTTTGGGCAGCAGTGGTGGCATGGAGAGGTTACAAAGGGACATGAGGAAACTTTCAGGGGTGACAGATTATGTTCATTATCTTGACTGTGGTGATAGTTTCACAAGTGCATGCTTAAGTTAAAAAGTTAGCAAATTCTGAACTCTAAATATATGCAGCTTATTATATGACACTTACATCTCAATAAAGCTGTCAAGAAAGGAAACATTTTGGAGGCAGAACAACAGTATTTCCTGATGAATGTGGGAAATGACACAAAGGGAGAAATCAAGAATAAAGTTAAAATTTCTGCTTTAGCAACTGTGCGGATATTGGGATCTGCCAACCTTCTTGAAAAAGTTATATAAGTTCACAGTCTGTTTTTTCTTTTACTTACCCTCCTCCCTCCTTCTGGTTTTATCTCTATTACCATTCCATTAAAACTGTTCTCATCAAGGTCATCACACTTTTAGTTGCTAAATCTCAGGGATGTTTTTTAGTCCTCATGTTATTTGACTTTTGGCAGCAATCAATACCACTGACTACTCCCCCTGCCCCTTATGTTGAAATACTCTGCTCCTCTGAAATATATATATTTTAGGAGGTACCAGGGATTGAACCCAGGACCTTGTACATGGGAAGCAGGCACTCAACCACTGAGCTATATCTGCTTCCTAATGAGAGGTGGTTTTCGTGTTTGTTTTTAGTAGGTACCGGGGATCAAACCTGGTACCTCGTACACGGGAAGTAGGTGCTCAATCACTTCAGCTACATCCGTTCCCCTCTTCTAAAATATTTTGATTTTCTTGGTTTTCTTCTTCTCTGACTATATCTTTTTCCTCCCCTTTGAAGTCTTCTCTCCCTCTGCCTAATTCTTAAATGTTATTATTCCACAGGGTTATGTCCTAGGACTTCTTTCTTTTAACTTTATACATTCTTCCTGGGAAATTGCATTTACTCCCATGACTTTAATCACCAGCTACTGGTTTTAAGTGACTTCTCGCTGGCTGCTTGATTTCCAAATCTAACTCTACCTCCACTTGGAAGTCTCACAGGCATCTCAAACCTAACAGATCCAGAACTGAGCTTATCACCTTCTACCCAGTCATCTCCCTTGCACCTTGCCCTACTTCATGGACTGACAACACCACCTACTGAATTTGTCCAAATCAGAAATCTGGACTTTCCTCAACCCCATATCCAATCCATTACCAGTTTTGTTGATCCTGCTTTCTCAATAGCTCTCGAAACTATCCAATTTTTTCTTTCACCACTTCTGTTCTCCTATGGGTAGAAGTTATCATCTGCTTTTGTAATGGGACAAAAACCAACCAACCAACCAACCAATTAGCCTGTGAGCTGTACTGTCTACTGTTCCTGTTTAAAAAGCTGGTAGGTGGGAGGAGGTAGAGGGATGCTCATCTGAAGTCCTCCCTATGAATTAGGTTTGGATCATGTTAAAGAAAAAATGTATTTCCATGACTTTTGCTTTTTTGTTGTTCCTTGAGTTGCTAAAAATATAGATCTGGGTGAGAGGTTCTTTCTTTCAGATAATTATTGGTCATGAAAAAGAAGACCAGGCATTGTATAGGAGGGCAAAGCTGAGACAAAAGGAAATTAAATTATTTTGCAAAATAAAGTTACAGAAATTTGGAGCTATCTGCTGATAGCTTGAAAAGGAGAAGGTATGAGAATAGAAGGAAGAGAGAAATCAGAGGGGTAAGGGAATCCCCTAAAACTAGGTCTCAGTAGCAAGAATGACTCAAGAAAACGGCTTAGCCACCACCTCCTGCCGCAACAATTAGATGCCACAAGCCAGCAGATGATGCAGCCTAAGGGGAGCGGATGTGGCTTAGGCTGTTGGGCACTTGCCTCTCATGTGGGAGGTCCCGGGTTTGGTTCCCAGTGCCTCCTGGAGAAGGTGAGCAAACAGTGAGCAGACAGACGAGAGAACCATCTGGGGGAAGGGAGGATAAATAAAGAAAAATAAAGTAAATTAAAAAAAAAAAAAAAAGAAAACAGCTGTAGGCTGAGGTGAAAGAGGCCAGTAAGATATAATTAAAAAATGTTAAGTTGCTTCCTGTTCTTTGCAGTAATTATCCTTCATTTCCCCCAAAACTTCAGAAAGAGTCTATTACAGGTAACAGCCTTGTGTTAGTTTTTTTCTTAGGGAAAAGGATAAGGAGCTGAAACAATACTTGGGGCAAAACACTGTAGAGTAAGGACAGTAGATATAGGTGGTGGCTGGGAAAGAAGGGATTAAAAACTGAGTCAGAAGCAGGAATTCAGAGATAGAAATATGGGCAACTACCAGGAAAATGTAACCTCATCTTGGATTTTGTGGGATGGAGGTTTATTTTATTTTGTTTGCATTTTGATTTTAAAGGAAAGGATAACCCTCAAATCTAGGAGGATTCGCAGAGTCACTACAAAAATCTTCAACAGTTTCCCTGCCTCTTGCCTTGTTCCACACTCCAATCCATTCCTCCACAGAGCATCCTGAGTCATCTTTCTAAAACACAAATCTGATTGTTACTTTCTTGCTTTAAACACTTCAATGGGTCCTCACTGCTTACTGATACAGTTTAACACCTGTAATATGGCCAATTAGATCTTTTATGACTGACTACCACTCCAACATCTCTCACATTCTTCTCTTATACTTTGTACTGTAGCCATACTTAAACATTCAGTTTCTCTGAAACAGGTCATGTTCCCTCTTGCCCTTCACATTCTCCTGTGCTACTCAGTCTGTAGTAACATTCTTTATCATTCCCCCTTTCCACCCCTCTCCCATCCCTTTGAGTCAGTGGCATCTTCATCTGACTATCTTAACTCCTTCAGGGCAAGCTTAGATATCATTTCTCCTGGAAAATCTTCCCTGACTCACCCAGTTTGAGGTGAGTGTCCCTCTTTTGTGCTCAGTATACCCTAAACTTTTCCTATTAAAGCACTCAATACTCTGAATTATTTTTTTGGTTACTTTTCTATATGGACTGTAAGCTCTGTGAGGGCAAGGGTCCTGACTAGTTTACAACTGAATCCCCCATGCCCAGAGCAGTGCTGGGCATAGTGTAGTCAATAAACATTTGGACGACTGATTGTCTGACAGTTCTATGAAAAAACCTGTGTGGGGATGAGGAGGTTTCTTACGAGATTTCACAGTTCTTATATGGCTTTAATCACTATGAATCTTGGGATTCTGGCAGAAGAACCACTTTATAACTAGCTCAGAAGACCTGGAGGGCAACTAGACAGAAAGACACAAGGAACTCATTGCCATGGTACAAATGAACTATTTTCTCCAGCAGAGAGGAAGCTGGGAAATCCCAGAACAGCAGACCCAGAAGTTAATATTGAGTGGATTTCATTTATGCCTAAAATTAATAGTAATTGGGACCAACTAAATTAATTTATCATCTGCCTAATATTGCCAGGGTAGTAGAGGGCCAGAAGAAGCCCCTTTTCAGTTAATCTTCATAAGCCTTTTACTTGATCCAGTCATGTGTGAAGTTCCAAAGAAGGGACTCTGCTCTGACAGTACCTCCCTAGGAAGCCTTCCCTGACCTCTTCTTCCACCTTACTCCTTGTCTATTACTCCTGGCTGGGCCCACGTACCTCTGCTCTGGGCTCTTACCATACACATGTTTATATATATCTCCCTCTCTCAGCTGGGAACACTTTGAGAGCAGAGATTGAGTGTTTCATCTCTATCTTCCCAGAGTTCAGTATAAAATCTGGCACAGAGTAAGTATTCAATAAATGTTTAATGACCTGAACCAAAATAACTGACTTAGAGTCTTCAAAATGCCAATGTCATGCCATGTAACAGGGGAAAATAAGGCTAAAGAACTGTTCTAGATTAAAGGAAACTAAACAGACATGACAACTTAATGCAGTGCATGAACCTTCATTGGATTCTAGATTAGGGAAACAAAACAGCTACATAGGGCATTGGAACAATTGCTGAATTTTGAATATGGATGGTATATTAGCGAGTTGTAGTTTATTAATGCTAAGTTTCTTGAATGTGGTAATAGTATTGTGTTCCTTGTTCTTAGCTGATACTAACAAAAGTATTTATGGATAAGGTCCTTCTGCAATTAACTCTCAAATGGTTAAGTAGGTAAACAAGACATATATTTTTAAAAAGTATATATACAGAGAGAGTAAGTGAGAGAGGGAGAGGGAGGGAAAGGGATAAAGTAAATATAGGAAAAATTTAACATGATAAATCTAGGTGAAGAATACCTGGTTGCTCATTACACTATTTTTGCAACTTTACTGTAAGTTTGAAAAATTTGGAAATAAAACAATGGAGAAAAAAAGTAATAGTTTCAAGTTAGGTAAGGAAGCTTAGGTATATGCAACCTACCTACACGTCTGTGACTATCTGTTATATTGGAATGTAAATGGTCAGCTGGTCCAAGATACTAAGCAGTAAAGTAAGGCAGGAGGGAAGGAAGAGCCCAGATAATTGAGGTAGCACCTACAGGTAGCAAACCAGTAGAAGTGCATGCCAGGCAAAAGGGTGGGAGTGATAAACTCCAGATCCAAAGGGCAAAGAAAAAGACAGAAACATGTACAGATCAAGTTCTTTGGCAAAAGTTTGGGTAATTAAACAGAAAAATGCAGCAAGTGATAAATGATCAGAAGTAGGGCAAAGGATCAGTAAGGTAGGCAGGTAGGAAGGCAGGTAGAAAAGACAAGCTATGGAGCACAGAGGAGCCAGAATTCTTGACAAGGTTCAGTCTGGTCTGGGCACAACAAAACACTCATTTCAGGCAGCAGGCAGAAACTATGGTGAGAGTGGCTGAGTTGATGAGCACCCATTATGAGAAAAGGAGCTCAGAGAGCATAAAAGTGTACAGAGAGTTGGCTGTACCTGTCTGAAAATGGGAGAAGGTAAGTGTGGCAGCCAACGGCGAAATCTGACACCCTTGGCCTTTGACTCTCTTAGCTGGTGAGGCAAGAAGAAAAAGTCTGGCTAAAGCTTGCTTCCTCTTATCTGGTATTTGAATCAGAGAGATAAAAACTGGAGCAGAATTCCCAAGAAAAGTCATGCCCCAATCCCAAACCACCTTCATGACTGCAGGCCCATGATGCACATCCCTACCAATCTCTGAATGCTGCCATTGACACATTTCTCTTAGTTCTTAATGATAACATTCCATTTAAGAATTATGAGTTGCTATTTCTTTGAGAAATCTCCTTTCAGATTCACAGCTGCACTCCTGGGCATGTTACCCCCTCGTGTATATCTGCTCTTTCAGAATCCCACATAGGCCTAACTTTTGTTACTTAAGTGCAGCTCAGTTTCTGAACACCACAGCTGGGGATATTTAACAACCTGCCTTTGTCCACAATGACTTGTGCAGAGTCTCACTGCAATATTCTAATGGAAAACAAGAATGTTCTCAGATTCTGATGCTGAAAGAAAGCAATCTAGAGCAGATTAGGTGAGGACTTCCTTCTGAAGAAAAAGATCAATGAGGGGTCACAGGTATGGCTGAAGGGTCCCACAAAAGAGTATTTGGAATTCAGGTATCTTTTTGCCCTACATGCAAGTCACATAAGCAATGCTCATTTGGGTGCAAAAGCATAAATGGGGGCAGAGGAACTGAGCAAGCAGTTCCTTCCCTGAGACCTTTTTCCATAAGTGCCACTTTTATTAAAAGTGATTCTGTTAAGACTCTGAAAAGACAACAGGGAAGGTAGTGTGGCAGCAAGACTTGTGTAGAAGGTCAGAAGTGGGCACCTTTCACCCTGTGCTCCCCTACCAACCAACAGCACCACTCCTATGCTGACAATACAACCTTTCTATTTCTCTGGCTAGGGAAGTCTGCAGGACTCTTTTTAAGGGTCTTTTCTCCCTCCCTTAGCAATGGCCTACCTCACTATGTTTGGGGCTGGGCTTTCCTTCTCACCCTGTTCTTCTGCGTCCTGGGCTCCAGGTTAGAGATGCTGAGTTCCATTTACTCTTTAACCTCTCTGGGATGTGCTTAGTCACTGATCCAGCCACGTGGCACCCTCTTTCCCATTGTGGGTCTGGTATGTTAACTCAGAAAGTTATTTTCCAGCCTAGTTAGAAATAGCAGGAACTGACTTGCTAGACTGGCAGTGCTAGAAGAGTCAGGGCCACATGCCAAAGGAAACAGTGGACGGCCAATCACCAGGGAGCAAATTTCTCAATCTGCAGCCTGAGACTAAACCTTCCTGCTGGCAAGGGAGATCTAAGTTGGGCCTTTGCTGCCAGATTCACACTTGGAGATGTACTGTACTTCACGATGGCGCCGCGTACAATTTGGAGGACAGAGGAGAAATCAAAAACCACCTTTTTCTAGGGATAAGGACACAGTAGAAAGAAAGATAATCCTAGAGCTAGGAGACAAAATTCTGAAGAAAGCAGTAAAGATCAGAGGAGACTGAACAGTCCCAGATGTGGCAAAGGTAAAAGACCAAAAAAACCCAGATCTCTGGATAGTATGTGTCAGGCTAGCAGGTCTGTGGGCTGGTCCTGAGCCCTCACTGCTGCTGCTGCTAGCCCTAGCACCCTCTCTCAGCCCAGGGCCCATCCCAGCTCCTACCTGGTAGGTACCTGTCGTGGTTGTGGCCGTACTCTGTGGCAGTGAGTGACGAGTGAGTCTGTGTAAAAGGTTGGTTGCCAAACAGACTGTCACTACGAAGGTTGTGGCAGAGTTTCTCCAGGAATCGGAGGACGTAGGTAATGCTGTTGACTGCTGGGAGGTTGAGGGTGTGCTGTTCCCGGTCAAACACGGCTGTGGAGTTAAGTAAACAGGGCTGAGCACGTCGGCCACAGTGACGAGCAGCGCTGGGCAGGAGTTCAGCCCACTGTGCCTGGTTACACAAAAGCAGTCAATGCCCCAGGTTTCCTCCCTCCTTCCCTCCCCTTGCCTCCCTTCCTTAAGGGCTTTGATTTTTGCCTCCAACTCCAAAGAGTTCCTGGTCTTACAATAACAGGTGTGGTCAGGCCAGGTATGTGGCACCCAGGGCTCTGGAATGATTTCATCCAACTTGTGAAAACAACTGTGAACATAATTCAATCTGCTCCATCACTTGGCTGGAACTCTTCTAGGAAATCTGTTCATTTAGAGTGTTATTTCCACAAGCACTGACCAAGTTGGGCAGAAGAGAATACAGCCATTGCTAGCAGTGGTTTGGGTACACAATTTCTGATCAGTATAAGTGTAGTAGAATTTTGACAACATTTTTAAGTGTTCCATGCTTGGTTTTATTTTACCCTTTGTTTCTATTAAAAAGGTATAATCCAAATTGCCTGTGTATTTGTCTCTGACAGTAGCAAGGAAATGGGGAGATGGGGAGATAGAGTCCTTTCAGAAACCAATTCTGGGGTAGAGGAAGAACCCTAGAGGGATGCAGCTAATAGCAGGTAAAGAGAGGAAGTAAAGAAGGCCAGGCCCTTCAGATTCCTGCAGAGAAAGAGAGACCAGGGAGTGGTCTGGAACTGAGAAGGAGCTTAAGGCTTAATTTTCCATGCAGTTCCTATGCCTTCTACAACAATTGCCTCTCTGCCTGCTCCCATCCTCCACTTAGCTAATTATTCCCTATACTGAGCTCCCAAACCACACTGTACGTGTTTCTCTATTATAACACTTCTCATAATGAGTTGCTGTTTATATTCTTTCTTTCCCACCAGGGCAAAGCCTGAGTCTATTATCTTCTATTCTCCCTCTCCTGCCCTACCAGTGTCTGGTGGTTAATACCTGACATACAGTAAGGGCTCAGTAAACGTTTGATAGAAGAATACATTTCAGTTATTTATGGGGTCTGCTATGTCAGCTGTGTTTCCTGAGAATATTGCAACTTGTTAAGGAGGAGGGGTGGGGAAGTGTGGAATGGAATGCAGTTAAGACTGAAAGATTCTAAGTCAAGTCTTCATAGATTTGGTGGGTAAAGAACAGGGTTTGGGACATGGGAAAATTGAAACAGAACCAGGGCACAGCAGAAGAAGTGGATATTTTCAGTGAAGGCTAAATACACCACACAATTGAATTAAACTCTTACAGCAGGAAAGAAAGAGGGAATGACTTTTCCCATTTTGCTCTGGGATTTGACCCATTTGTATCAGGGTGGGTTTAGGACTGGGACCCTAAAGAGCAAGGGATCCCTGAAGACAGGTGAGAGGCTATAGCAGTATGGAGAAATCCTCCTGTTGCCACATTGGAGTCTATAATTTGCAACACCTTTAAGGCAACACACTTACATATTTTCTGTATGGGAGAAGTTGAGAAGAGACAGATAGATAGGACAGGAGTCCACTGAGAGGCTCAGTTAAGCAGAGTCTGTGTGGGTATTCTACTTGGCAGAGGTATGCATGAGGCTTGGAGGGGCTCTAGGAGTTGAAGGTGAGGACTCTCTGAGGAATGGAATACCTTTTTCCCCAGAAGCTACATGTGTTAAGTTGGAGCCAGGATGTCTTGTCAGAAGTTAGCCAGTTGAGAAGGCCTGCCCCTCTGGCTAGGGGTCATACCAAACCGAGGGTGCTTACCTGAGATAACCTCACCACCGTGGCCCTGTTTGAGGAAGCTGAAGACGGTTTTCTGGTGATAAGCACAGTCGATGCAAGCCTGGACAGCCTGCTGCAATACCACAGAGGCGCGAGCAGGCCCAAAATGGTCAGGGAGCTGCTGGACCTTCTTCTTATCTAAATGGGGGCCTGTGCTGCCGTTCTTGTTCAAGTAAATACAAACTGCAAGAGATAAAGAATTAAAGAAGCTTAAGAGTCTCCAGGGTAGAGAAGTTAGAGAACAGTACTTTCTTCTGTCTTTCACGCGCTGGGCTCTGGTCCCTAGCAGGATTCCCAGCTGCTAAGGTGGTGAAATGTTGTGGGAGATAGAGGGTGGCTGTGCCCAGCTGCTGCCAGCCCAAATTGCATGGCCAAAAGCTCTGGGAACACAGCCTTCTGGGAGAACAGCCCAGATCAAAAGCCAAACACAGAACTTGCACTTTGTCTTTTGTGCATGGAAAAGAAAATCTAAACAATTCCCCCGATGTATGTACTTTCATTTTCTGTACTGGGTTGCCTCACATATTCATTATGCCTCTCAACTTATATTTGTAAGGAGGTGTGGGCACATGGCAATATTAGCAAGAATGTGCTTAGGGGTGTATGTGTTTGGTATCGGACTTAGAATGGTCACACCCCTGTTCACTTGTTTTGCTATTTGTTCTGGCCTTAGAGTACTCTTCCTTCATTATTTTCTATGTCAACACTTAGGCCCAAAGAAAATAATAAAAATAGAAAAAAATTTGGAATGAAAAAAAATGAAAAGGGAAGGATCCCACCTATCTATATGTTTGTCTCAGCAGTTTCTCCTGTCAAGACAGCTGGGCTGCCTAGCTGGCACCCTCCACCTGGCACTGTGGTGGGAGAAGGGGAAGGCTGAGCATAGGAGAGAGAGGAAGTCCTAAACAGTCTCTGGAGAGGCCCACAGCAGCCTGCTGGGCAATGCCATCCTTTCCTCGATCTGTCTTCCAGGCTCCCCTTTGAGTAGGGGAGCTCTTCTTTCTCCCCTGATGTGGCTCACTCACTGAAGGAGTAGGAGGGCAAAAGCCATGTGGCTCTCTGGGCCTCAGGTTTATACTTGTAAAATGAAAGACCTGAGCCAGATGCTCTCTGAGGACTCGTCCACATTTTTAATTCTAATTCTAAGGGGAAGCAACATGGAAAGAAGAGAATGGAAAATAGAAAGGGTGGGGAGAGATGTGGAAGGTGACAGAGAGGAGTAAAAGGGGAGAAAGAAAAAATAGAAGGGTGAAGAAGATGAATTAAACATAGACACTTAACTCTGTTCTTTCCTAAAACCTCTAAAATGATAGTTGAGTAACAAGAACACAGACAATAAAATTTTGGAAGCTGGAAAGTAGATTGAAACAGTAGCAACTGACATAGCAGATTCAAGAAAGCTGACTCCTAGGAAGCAGATGTGGCTCAAGCAGTTGGGCACTTGCCTACCACACGGGAAGTCCTGGGTTCAGTTCCCAGTGCCTCCTAAAGAAGACAAGCAAAGACAGTGAGCAGACGTGATGGGCTGGCACGGTAAGCTGACGCAACAAGATGATGTAGCGAGATGACGCAACAAAGAGACACAGAGAAGAAACACAATGAGAGACAACAAGCAGGGAGCAGAGATGGCTCGAGCAATTGCGCGCCTCCCTCCAACATGGGAGGCCCCAGGTTCAGTTCCCGGTGCCTCCTGAAAAGAAGACGAACAGAGAGTGGACAACAAGGGGGGGGGGCA
>PVKH010046684.1:0-10360 GCA_004027955.1 Chaetophractus vellerosus | reverse complement strand
GGGACCTTTCCTAGGCTGCCTGCTCAGCGCCTCACAGCAGCCCTCAAGGTGAGTGCCATTGCCCCCACCTTCCCACTGGAGAAACAGACTTAGAGCTGTCAAAGGACAAGAGTCCCACAGGGGGCAGAGCTGGGATTCAAACTGAGGTCTGAGCTCATGGCATTTTAGTCATTAGAAATGTAATGTGTGGGAATGTGTGCGATTGTCACGGCCACTGGATAGCACCATGAGGGAAGACCTGGGTTTGTTCAGTTCTCTGCTGGAGGAAACAGTATTTAGGCACACACACAAATACACAGACACAACAGGTTCAGCATCTGAATGAGGAAATGAATCTAAACGCCATTTCTTCCCGCTGCCTCCCTAGAAGGCTGGCTTGGCTTTAACTGATGGTTAGGAGCTAATGAACCCCAGGGGAGATAGTCAGCATATGGGATGAGCTTCTCAAGTGTCAGGAAGAGGGTTGGTTTTGACTTTGAGGGTGTGGGTGGGTGGTTTCCGCACCACAGAAGCCGGCTGCCGAAAGAGCAGTATCCAGCCGGGAGGGTCTGTGGTCTGTCTGCAAAGACCTGCACGCCCCGGGCATCCTTCCTGTTCTGGGGCCGGCAGCACAGACCGCAGGCCTGGAAATTGCCATGGCAACCCCTGGGTCTGCCACCCCCAACCTCCTGCCTCCCCACTCAGAGTGCTCCAACCCATCATTTAATAATCTAATAATGTATAACAACATTCACTCCAAACACCCAGGCAGGAGCCCTCTTGAAAAACAAACAGACCTTTCCAGGGAATTGGGAGTGGCCAAGATGCTCATTACACTTAAACAGGGCCACCTGCTAAAATGCAGGTTCCTAACTCCTAATTACTCTCTCCCTGGCTCCTCCCTCCTGTTTTGTTTTTTTTTAATTGAAAAAAAATTTTTAGAAGGCACCAGGGATTGAACCTAGGACCTTGTATGTGGGAAGCAGGTGCTCAACCACTGGGCTACATCTGCTCCCTCCTCTTGTTTTAAAGGCGTGGTGGTGAGGGAGTCGGGGGCCTAGCCCCAGAAGTTCCAGGAAAGCAGATGTAGGATGCCTCTCCCCTCAGCCCTGAATCAGGCATAGAGAAACTGATTATGACCCAAGAGACTCTGATAAAGCCCGAGCTATGGGGCTGGCTGGATAGCCCAGTGGATAGGGCGCCGGCATACCACATGAGAGGCCCCGGGTTCGGTTCCCGGGGACCTCTCCTAGCGGGCAGACCGCCTTGAGAATGGCAAGCTGCCATGGGCGGGCCAGAGCCGCCGTGGGCAGGGCAAAAAGCTGCCACGGACAGGGCAAAAGCCGCCACGGGCAGGGCAGGTCGCCCGCAAATGGAGCGCAGCCAGCCACCCGCGAACTGAAAGCCGGCCGTGAATGGAAGCAGAAGCCGCCCACAAGCGGGGAAAGCCGCGCCTGTGCAGTGACCAGTCTCGGCACGTCCCTGCAGTGGGGGGGAGGGGAGATATGTAATAAAATAAATAAATCTTTAAAAAAAAAAAAAAGCCCGACTTATGGATATTTGTCTCTCTGCTGGTCCTCTCCTGGGAGAAACCCTGTATCCTTTGCAAAAGAGGAATTAATTCATCACCATGGCACCCAGAAAAAAAAATGAAAAAGCAAAAGGGAAGACCTTCGAGTGATGGTAGATTCAAGATGGTTGCACATTCTTTGATAGGTGCAGTCAAAGTCCCCTCCCCTTGAATCCAGGTCGGTTCCATGATTGCTTGACCAAAAGAATAAAGTTGAGGCCACACTGTGCCAGTTTCTGGGTCCAGGTCTGAAGAGACCGGCAGCTCCCACTCCCTCTCTCTTGGGATGGTCATTCTTTTTTTTTTTTTAAGATTTCTTTTTATTTATTATACATCCCCCCCTTCTGCTTGTTCTTGCTGTGTTCATTTTTCTTTGCGTTCCTCTGTGTCTGCTTGTCTCTCCCCGCTGGGGGGACCCACCGAGTCAGCTCACTGGCGCAGCAGCCTGCCTGCTCGCGGGGGCTCACCCTTGCTCGCAGGGGCTTGCCTTTTTGCCCATGGGGGCTTGCCTTTGCCCGAGGCGGTGTGCCCCGCCCTCATTGGCTTGCCTTCTCGAGGCGGTCTGCCCGTTCGAGGAGGCCCCAGGGACTGAACCCGGGGCCTCCCATGTGATAAACCGGCACCCTACCAACTGGGCTACAGCCAGCCCTGGGATGGTCATTCTTAAAACCCTGGTGAGGAAGCCCAAGCAGCCCCGTAGAGCGACCCGCACCCCACCAGAGGCCCCAAGGCCATGCCCGACAGCCTGAGCTGAGCTCCCAGCTGACAACCAGGACCAGCTGACCGGCCATACACGTGTGTGGTCCAGCTCCAGTGGGGCCGCCTCCATTCACCGGGGAGAAGCAGAGGTAAGCGTGCCCACCGAGCCCTGCCCAAACTGCAGATCTGCCAGCAGTAGAAACAACAGGCTGTTATTTTAAGCTACTACCTTTTCAGGTGGTTTGTTTGCAGAACAGATAACTGGAACATAGCAATTATTTTCCCCTCAAATCACTCAAAGGCCTACCATGTGCTAGGTTCATTCAAATGGTTATTGGATTTTAATTTTTATAACTCTGTGAGGCAAGTGCATCAGGGTTCTCCAGAGAAACAGAATCAAAAGGAGATATACAGGGAGAGGACGTGGCTCAAGCGAGTGAGGGTCTGCTTCCCACATGGGAGATCTGGGGTTCACTTCCCAGTGCCTCCTAAAAAGCACAAGCAAACAAATGAAAACATCAACTCAGGGGAGCTGATGTGGCCTCGCGGTTGAGCACCAGCTTCCCACATACGAGGTCCCAGGTTCAAATGCCCAGCCCCAGTACCCCCCCACACACAAAAAAGGGTATATATATCTATTCTATAATAATATATATTTAACATATAATAACATATATAATATACAACAGCATATGCTACATAGTGAAATATATTATATGAAACATTTAAGAAATTAACTCTTGCGATATTGTAGAGACTGGCAAGTCTGAAATCCATAGGGCAGGCTGGCAGGCTGCAAACTCAGTCAAGATTTGTCAAGGCAGAATGTTTTCTTCTCTGGGAAGCCTCAGGTTTTGTTCTTAAGGCCTTCAAACTGGATGAGTGCCCCCTCCCCCATTATCCAGAGTAAACTCTTTTACTTAAAGTTAACTGCAAATGTTAACCACATCTACAAAATACTTTCATAGCAACCTCTGGAGGAGTGTTGGATTAAATAACTGGGTATTATAGCTTAGCCAGTTGACACACAAAATTAACCATCACAGTGGGGAGTCTATTCTCCATTTTTCCCATGAGATACTAAGGCTCAGAAAGGTGGTGTCTTGTTTGAGGCCAGCCAGCCAGGAAGGATGAAAGAGGGATGCCAACGCCAAAGCTCATGCTCATTCCACCACCTCCACCATCCCCATTCCTCCCAGCTGCTGATATTGAGTGCTCGCCCCTTCCAGAACCCTCCGTCAGCCAGCCCCTCTGCACGGCCTGGCTGCTGAACTCCACCAAACTCTGGATGCCTCCACACTTTGCAGCTGCCGCCTTGAACCTGTTTTCCTCTCTTTGTTTGCTGTTAGAGGAGTCTTCTCTCCCTCCAGGGTGCTCTGTACCCCGAAGGGTGCAACACTGGTAATAAAGAGAATGCTCAGTGCTAACATGATCTCATAACCACCCTAGGAAGTAGGCTCTGCTATTACCCCCATTTCACAGGAGGAGCCATTGAGGCTTAAAGAGAGGTTAGGTGGGAACCAGCTGTGGCTCAATTGGTAGAGCCCTGGTTTACCACATGGGAGGCCCCGGGTTCGGTTCCCGGGGCCTCTTTGAGAAGGCAAGCCGCTGCAAGCAGGCAAGCCGTTGCGCAGTGAGCTGACTCAGCGGGATGCCGCAGCAGAGGGAGGCGGGTGGACACAGAGGAACGCAAAAGCAAAAATGAACACGGCGAGAACAAGCAGCAAGGGGGGGATATATAAATAAATAAATAATAAATCTTTTTTAAAAAAAAAGAGAGAGAGAGAGAGAGGTTAGGTGATTGCCCAAGGGATTTGCTCCAACAAGCAGATCTGGAGTTTGGACCCAGGCCATCCGGTTCTGGAGCCTGGCTCTCTACCACCATAGTCTAGGCTAGCCTAGAGCATCCACCTTGCCCTGCCTGGCTCTTCTACTGGTAAGCTCAGGAATTCTCCTTCCTTCTTTCCTAGGTTGCCTGGTGGTGGGGGGGAGGGGGGGAGGTGTTGGGGGATTGGGATAAAGAGCGGATCTCCGTCTCATCTTACACGTGTATAGTTTCAAACCATTCTCACACCCCTGTGGTCCTCACAGCCCGCCTGTGAGGTGGCCAGGGCTAGTACCTATGGCTGTTCTGCAGAGCCCGGGCAGGGCGGCCACGTGCCTTGGCTCCAAGTCAAGCTCTCCCCTCCGTGGGCCACCTAGTCGCCCTTCTCCAGCTGCAGGATGATCTGGGCTGCTGCCTTCTCGGTTGGCCCAAGTGACTGCAGCTCACCTGTGGAGCTTCCAGCCCGCCAATCACCAGCCAGCTTTCCCCTGGGAGGATGGGGGCGGGGGTTGCGGTGGGCCTCTCAGGAGAAGGGGCACATCTGGGGGAGGGAGGGGGTTGAAAGCCTGGCCCCAGCGCCAGCAATTAGGGCTTTCTCTGGGCCGCCGAGGTCTGGGAAATGAAGGGTTAGCTGTCTTGCTTTAACTTATTATGTACATATTTTTTGGTAAGTAATTACCAGGTGCCCATACAGCCAGCCGAGGGGGTGGCTGCTAAAACGGCGCGACGGCCACAACACCCGGCCCGGGAGAGAAGCCAGGACGCGCCGGCGCTCGGGGACGGGCATCGCACGGTCCTGGCCGCTGCAGCGCCTGCCGGCCTGGCCCCGCACACACACACCCCGCGCCGGCGCCAGCCACGCAGAGACACCCGCACAGGCCTGCCCCGCCCAGCGCACGCACATGCACGCGCGGATGCACCCGCACAGGCTCGTCTGCACTCGCGCACGCACATGCCCACGCGAGAACCGCGTGTCCCCACCCGCGTTTGCGCTCGCGGTGACAAAAGGCCGGAGACAAGCGCTCCCGGCAGGCGCAGGACTGGCTCCCAAGTCAGTGTCGGGGGCGCGCCCGGGTCCCCACGAACTTGGCGAGAGAAAAGGGCCTGCCCCCCCCCCCCCAGAGGACAAGTACTTGGCCAGGGTCCGCGCCCCCTCCTGTGGCCGGCACACAGCAAGCTGGGCGGGCGCTGTGCCCTCGAGCTGCCGGCCCTTTCCCGGCCTGATGCTCTTCTTCTTGGGGCCCCGTTGTGCCCGACCCCTCCTCCTCCGGGCACAACCAGGCCTGCTCACCCGCGCCCTGCCTCTTACCCTGACCACAGGCCGCAGGCTCGGCGCCTACCGGGGGACCGCAGTGACCACGCCTGGCGCGCGGGCCTGTGCTGGAAGTACAGCACCCCACACTCACCCCCTGGGACAGGCTTTGGAGCCTCCGCCTGGGCTGAGAGTGGGCCTGGCTGCAAAAGGTCAAGGGTCCTTCTCCAGCCACATCCTTCCCGGTGGCCCTGGCTGCCAGCAGCCTCCACCAGAACTCCCAGGTGAGAAGCTGGGAGAGTCCAGGGGGGACCCTTCTGTCCTGGTCACCTCGTTGTCCCCCAGCGCGGGCCACGCAGTAAATGCCATCCCGTGTTGCTGCTGTCCGCGCTGTCCATCTCAGGCGCTGTTGGGTCTGCAGTTGGTTAGGTTTCTGGGTCCCCGCGCTGGCGCTGCACAGAGTCTGCATGTACCTGTGGCTGGGGTGGCAGGCGTGGCACAGAGGCCCTCCCACAGGTTTCGTTGAGAATTCAAGGAGGCTTTAGTGCTCTCTGCCCCACACACTCACAAAGAGCAGTGCTAGTTGAAGCTCCCATTTATTGAATGCTTACTGTGTGCCAAGCACTGTTCAAAACTTAACTGCATCAGCTCGGTCCTCACAAGGGCCCTATGAGTCGATTTACTATTATCCTCATTTTACATGTGGGGGAAATGAGGCACAGAGAGGTCAAGTAACTTGCCCAAGGTCACACAGCTAATCAGTAGAAGTGTAGGATCCACATCCAGACAGTTAGCTCCAGATCCCTCGTGGCCATTCGCACCCTATACCAAACCATCCTCAGCTGTTCTCTCAGCACCTTCTGTTCTTTCACATCCATAGACTGGCTCCTGCAGCCCTCTCCCTTTACAAGGCTCCCTGTCCCCCAACTCCTGGACTCAGGTCCATTTCAAGACCTAAAAGTCACCTCCCATTGGGGTCATGGGCACACAGCTGACTCTGCGTGGCCTGGCTCTGGCTCAGAGCAGGGCGTGCCCAGCCCCATCTGTGACATGAGCCTCTGGCACTGGTCACTGTGGCAGTCTGTAGAAACCTGTGGGTGGGGTTGGCAGGACGGATGGCTGGGGGTTAGGGATGGAGGGTGCTTGGGAATGCAAGCAGGACAGGTAAAGACAGAGACTGGCCTTCTCACCTTCTGCTAACCCCTCCAGGGGCACAAAGCTCCATACTAGATGAGTCTCTGGAAGGAAATGGACTGTGGGCAAGAGAGCAGAAGGTGCCCTGACAGAGTGACACAGGGAGCTGGAGGCGGCAGCCAAGTTTCCTTTTCCTGCTGGAAACGTGCCCAGCAACTTCCCAGCAGGTTCATCTCAGAGGCTGGATCTCATTTCCAAATTCCTCCTTCTTGCAAAATCTTCACAAATGGGGTTTTCTGGAATAACTATTCATGCCATAAAAATGCACACCTGCTTTTTAAAAATTTCCCAACTCACTGTAGTGTGAAGAGCTTGCTTCCAAAGTCAGAGTGTGTGGGTTTGAATCCCAGCTCTGTAATTTACCAGCGGGGTGAAATTGGATGAGTCTCTTAATCTCTCTGGGCCCATCTACTCATCTGTGAAATGGGACGCTGCTTTAAAAACGGGGTGGAGATGACTACATGAATTAAAGCAAATAAAGTCCTTGGCACAAAGCCCAGCACATATTAGGGTCCAATAGTCAGCTCTTGTTATTATCATTGTTTACTCCAAATCTCCTCTTACATGTAGCTGTTTTCTTTTGTATGCTTACAGTATGGTTTAGGGCTTATGAATTATCTCTTTTCATCCATTGCACAGATCAGGAAACTGAGGTCCAGATGGCCAAGTGACTTGCCTGTGGCCACATGACCCCCCTTAAGTGACTGAGCCAGAACTAGAATAGAGTCCTGACTGAAGCTGCCCTTCCAAAAATTACCTTCTCCCTCGTCCTCTCCCCCAAGAAAAGAAGCCCATCCTCGGTTGCCAACTCCACAATTCTGATTCTCAAGAGCCCACGCTGTGTGGAATGTCTATTATGAAGTGAATTTGGAACTATGTCCCTGGCAGAACCGCCACTTCGCACAATTCCAGGAGCAGCATGCCTGTTTTATGTCACCTGCGGTGGTGGCTCCTGGAGGTGGTGCAGTGCACAACCTGGGCAACAGTCCTTCAGGGTCCTGTCCCCCTGCCTTTCTTTTTCTATTCCACAGTCTATGCTTACAGATGTTCCAACCTATCTAGGACCCTTCATGATCTAAACACTCTTAACATTAAAACAAGCTCCCTTTTAATTCATTTTTCCTTCTTAGAGTCAGAATAGCATGCCTCTTTTCCAGTTACCAAAAGATCTGGAATTGGCCTTTGGAATACAGGTTTGGCATCTCTGGCTCTGCTTTCCCTTGGAAAAGCCTCAGTTTGGAGAAGCAAAGAGATTCATTGTACTGCCTGCAAAGTTGTCTTTTGGCTGGACTCTGCTGTTTCTTGGTGTCACGGTGTCTTGTCCTTGGCAGGGGCAACAGAATTTGTTGTTTTGTCAATGAAGCTTGATGTAGGCCTTATAAACAATAGAAAGCTCACTAGGCTGAAATGAAGCATGCATTGTTTTCCAGAACCTTCCTGGGCCTAGAGAATAGTAAATTCTGGGCCATGCTCATGGAGTGCTGATTTGAGATGCTTCACGAATAACCATCTTTCTCGCCCACAGAAGTCATCCCCCACATTGGGCTGGGCTCCAGAGACGTGGTCAGAAATTCTCCACACTCAGTGCAAGTGATGTTTGCATCCAGTTCTCCTTTTCCAGTCCCTTGTTTGGTTTACGTCTTGGCAAAGAGACGGATTTCCTTGCAGTCTTTCTGTCGAGCCTGAGAGCAGCTCAAGCACTGCATTTTCCCAGGTCCGAGCCCAGGGTACAGCCTGCAGGTGTGCAGAAAGCAGCAGCCGAAGGCAGGGACGAAAGGAGTTGCTGTCCCAGGTTGGAGGTGTGCTGGCTGCACACTGTTCGCCTTCTCAGAGCTTCTCCATCCTTCTCTGTCCTACTTTGTGGATTGAATCTCTGAGCCCCCTTGCCCTCTGCCTTCTGGTTGGGTTTGGCCAATGGTAAGCAGTAACTGGAAATCAGAGGCTGGGAGGAGAATCTGTCCCCCCTTCCAGGGTCACTTCAGGTGGGCTGCCTCCTTTTACTGCTCCTGTGGGGGCCCCTCTCCTCCACTGCCCTCTTCAGATTCCAGTAACTGTTCCCTCTGGACCCCTGCAGGCCTCTGGAAGTAACAGCTCCCCGGGGATGCTCCTTCCTGGGTGCTGCACATCCCTGTTGGTGTGTTAACCCACACCCCCTTTGAAAACAGTTTGTGTGCCGACCTCCTCGGTTACCCTGCTTGAGCGAGCCATGTGCCTCCGGCTGAGACCCTAACTGATACAGAGTGTAACAGATCCATCTTCCCTGCCAGCTCACACTAATGGAAATATGTGTGTGTACTTAAGAATGTGCACGGATTATCCACTTCAAACAATATTGCTTTTCCAGTGCACTCTTCCAATTAGTACAGCTGGCCAGCCTCAGAGGAAATCTCTTTATCCCCCAAACAACAGAACTTCCTCCCTCGGCTCCAGCGCCAGCTCATCTATCCCTGCTCAGTCCCCAGGCTCCTCCTGCCCAGCCTTCCAGTCACCGGGAGCTTCCTGGGACAGAGTGCCCAGCTACCCGCCCCAGTGCACAGCGTGTGTTCTGAGAAATACTCACCCTGGTTGAGCCAGACGCCTCCCAGGACAGTTTCAGGCAGCAAGAGGTTGGTTTTTCTGAGAATTACCTCTTCTGGGATCAACCACACTCCAGCAGGCCCAGGGGCCTGAGCTGATTAATCAGGTGAGGTGATTTACCCCAGAAAGTTGTTTCCGCTCCCACTCAGATAATCCGCAGGCTCTCAGACAGACTGACTAATGGGGATGCCCCACGGCAGGAAACTCCAAAGCCCATGTCCAGGTCAGCACCAAGTCCAGGTGAAGCACGAGCACACCCTTCTGGAGAGCCACACCCTGGCTGGCCTGAGGACTCCTGCCGGGCTGGGCTGGCTCAAGCTGAGCCTGTTTGGGAGAAGGGAGAGTGTAGGGGACTTTAGCCTCTGAAGGTTTCTGTTCAAACCCCAAATCTGCCACTTCCTGGCTTTGAGAGTTCTGGTAAGTTATGCAACTTCCTAAGCATAAGGAAGACTGGTTTAAGAATCAAATATAAAGGTAGCCTCAAGAAATCTGGTTGACATAGAAACCAGGAGCCCAGCCCGGCCAGTACAAGGACAGCAGATTATGCTGGGAAGGCAGAAAAGAGGGCTTGGCTGACTGAACTGGAGTGGCCAGGCTGGGGCTCTCCAACTGGCCTTGACCAGCCTTGGTTCTTCTGCTTAGAATGGATAGAATCCTAGCTCCTCTACTTATTGGCTGTATGACCTTGGCCAAGTTACATGACTACTCTGTGCTTTAGTTTCCTTGTCTGTAAAATGGGGCTAATAACAGTACCTCACAGGGTTGTGAGTATTAAAGGAGTTAAGTGTAAAACTCTTAGAACTACGCCTGCCCATAGTAAGTGCTCAATAAATGTCAGGTCCCCTCCTTCATTGAGGGCATTCTGGGGGTCTGTAAGTTCCTCTGTGGCTCGGATGTGCAGACATCTTTGTGAGCGCAAGCTGGTTAAATGGTGAGAGAGGTGACGGCTTGGCTTGGCTCTATAAGATTTGCTTTCTGTAGGGCTCGTGTTCCTTGGGTACGTGGATGCTGCCGAAGACAGGTACGAATATGAGCAGTGCTTGGCACCCAGGAACCTTTCCAGACTTAACTTCCAGAGCCCCTAAAGAGAATTGTTGGGACCTTGCTCCAGCCTCTCTGGATAGCAGCCTCGGTGCCTAGAATGGGGGGTGGGTAGTGAGAAATAATTTGATGGTGAGAAAGGGCTGGGATGGGGGGTGACTGGAGAAGACACTGGGAACCAAGACAGGGGCCCAACCAAGAAAATCTTGGTAGAAATCCTCCC